>BMAV01010011.1:0-166902 GCA_019973955.1 Trichonephila inaurata madagascariensis
GCGTGGATTGATGCTGCAGTCATCAAAAGAAAACATGGCACCTTCGAACGCGTCTGGGAATTGTTTATGTCGTTGTAGACTGCACAACGACATTCGTGGCCGTCATTTCCAACAATTTTACACCAATAATCAGCTAAATAATTTTTTTTTATAGTTCGTATTGTACTTTTGCCTTTCTAGCGTGACATCAATAGCTGCATGCCTTTTTCGATATTTTCACTTTTTCTGCGGGATTTGCGATATATTCTTTGTTAAGTTTCCATCCTCTTGATGCCTATTAGGTCCAATCTCAGTTTGTCGTTCTAAATTTGAAGCATCCTCTATAAAACTAAATTTTGAAAAGATAAATTATGTGGCTTGATTAAATTCAACAACTACTAAAAAAAAAAAAAAAAAAAAAAAGCAAAATTTAGCAATTAATTTAAATGATGAATTTTTTTTTGTAGAGACTTTGATTTTAGGTTGTTTTAAAGGGATCCTAACCTTCGGAACCGTTTTTTTAAAAATGCGAAAAGGGGAAAACCAGAGATTTAGTGTCACTTAGATTAAAATACATGTAAAAAAAGTGTTTTACATTTTTGCCAAAAAATTTTTTTTAGAAAAATTTTTGAAAACAAGGGCTAGAATGACCCATTTTCAAAATGTTTTTTTGAAAAATGTTTCTTTTAATAATATTTTGCGTACATAGCTCAAATCGAAAGGGCTAATTTGATTTTTGAAAATTCACATTATTTTGATTTTAAACCCCATTGAAATTATCGGCTTTTTTTTCTTAAAATTTTTCCCTTTTGTCGAAAACCGGGATAAATCCACTTCTGAATATTTTTTTTCGTCAGGAGCCTCTGTAATGGGTTTGATTTATATACAGGCAAAATTTATTATAATAGAAGTATTTTCCAAAAGGAGAATTTTTTGAAAATGTTTCATTCAAAAGCTAAATTTTTTAAAATATTGTCAAAAAATTTTTATTGTAAAATATTCAAACAATTTTATATACATTTTCTAATCTAAGGACCCTAAATATTATAAATATTATCCATTTATACGCTCTTGCAAAATCACGGTTCCGAACGTAGTCGGATACTTTAAATGCATACATGACAATTTCAAAATACTCTTTATAAATATAAAATACACTTTTACGATTAATAATATTAATTAATTTCAAAAATGAATTTTTCAATTTAAACTTTTATGTTAATGTTTTGTTTACAATTTTTTAAAAAGTTGTTTCCCCAAAATTTTTTATTTTGATAGTTTTGATTTCATATTTATTACAATAACTGAGAAATTTCATCAGTGAGTTCATAGTTGTTGCAAGTTTTGTTTTCACAAACCAACTTTTTTCTCCGTTTTTATATTTTCTTTTTTTGAACAAGGGTTTTTCGCGTTTGTGAGTTTTCCATTTTAAATATGCACTACTTTTGAAAACCTTAAAATAATAGTTATATAACGAAGAAATATATAGAATATCCAGTGAAAAATACTATCAAAGTACACAGAAGATTTTTAAAAATACGTTTAGTGACAAATTTAGGCATAAGAGATGCCAGATCTACCCCTTTCAAAGTTATTTTCTCAATTTTTCAAGAAGTTAAAAGGAATTTTTTCAAACTTTCAATTGAATCTATCTTTCTCGAGCAGTCTTCGTGAGTAAAAGACGAAACTGGGAACTGAAATGCCTAACCGAGTGTCTTTGAAGTTTTTCAAACTCAATCTTAAGGGAAAGTCTCTCTTCTGCGAATAAAATCGTAGAAAAGTATTTGACTATTTTGACTATTCCTGCTAAGAATAATGTTAGTGCATCTATGGCCCCTTTTTCATACATATATAAAAGAAAAATACGTTTTTTTTTTGTGTCATAGTAAAAATCGCTTTGAAGGTTTTAAATTTTGGGATATTTAACATCAATTTTTAAATGAGTGTTAAAAATTAAATTTTGAAACCCTCCATTTTTTTTTAAAAATACTATTTCCAAACTTCTATTTTAAAAATTTCCCCAGTATCATTTTATTAACTTTTGTACTTATTTAAAAAAAACTTTAACTTTGGAAAACAACACTGTAATCTTAATCGTAATCCAAACGAAATCCCCGTCCCGCCCACATCCCCAAACGAACTCTATTACATAATAATCACGCGCTTACACACTGGTTTGCAAAACCTTTTTTGTAATCGCCCCCTTTTTTCTCTTCCCCGCATTAAAAAGTCCACAAAGAAAAAAAGCAGCCTTTGTCTTTGTGTTGGTCCGTCAAAATGTCGCTTTGTTATATGTGTCTTTTTTTCGTTTTTAAAAATAGATGTGAAATATGGGATTGACCAGTTCCCCTGTGTGCTTCAAAATAAAAAAATGAAAAGTTATTCTGAAGATGTTTTCACTAAACTAGATATGACAACGAACCAACACCAAGTTTCAATATTTTTAAAGTTATATATGTCCAGCACAATTTTTAGTATAATGTTCTTATTTATTCTTATCGAATTGTTTATTGATAAAATAAATCAGCAATATTCTTGCCAATCGTAGCATAATAATATGTTCCTTTTTTTTGAAAAATCAGTTTTCAGAATAGCCTTTTAAATAAATGTAGTATAGAAAAAAATAAATGGAATGAAAAGAAACATAAAAATGATTTTTAATAACTGCAAGAAAAATATTTGATTCAAAATATATAATATTTAGTTTAATAGTCATATTTTTCATGTTTTATATAATGTTTAAAAAAAGTTTGGTTATAAAAACTAAAATGTTAGAGGCATTTTCCCACTTGTTTTCTCAGTCTCTACTCGTTCTCTCAGTCATAATTCTTACTGAAGAATGTGTCAGAAATAATAATGATTTTAAGATTATATATTCTTAATACATAAGTTAAATAGAACTCCCGAGTGCTTTTATATACCAATGATTAAGTAAATTTTCGCTTGGTTTCCCCTTATTTATTTCTTGTTTATTCGTATTTTTTTCATATTAGATCATTAAACGTTGAATGGAATTGAAGAGTTATAGGTATCAGAATGGGTTCCTCCGGAGGGCGAATGGATTCTTTCTTATTTAAACCCCATGTTTTGGTTGTTGCACGCCCCATTGGTCAGCAGTGCTAGACCAGGTCCTGACATCGACACTTTTAGAAATCAAAACCCAACAGGATGCTTTAAATCTTGCTTGGGAGGTCCCACTCAGAACAAAATTTAATTTCAAAGCTCTTGCATCCTTCAAAATTTCATTGTCTTTATATGCCCTAAAGCTGGGAGGGTGGATCCTGTCTTGTAAAACCGTGAGGCCAGAGAGCCCCCAGGAGAGAACACGATACCAACGGTGCCTGAGGGGGGAACCCAAACGGTCTTATTCTGATGTTTAGCCCCAGAAAAATTCCCAGGGGGGCCCCACCCCCCACCTTCTGGTATCTCGCAAGCGCCAGCCTTGGCCAAAGTGTCCCAATCTCATTTCCTCTAGATCTGTGAGGGAATCCACTGCAGATGAATTTGATGCGATGTGGAAAGTCGTTTAACTTCTGCGAGTATTGACACTCCAACGCGTCGCTCACGTTTTGCCAATTGACACGTGCTGTATTGTACTTCTACCATCGTGACAGTATCCAAATCTTTTTCCATTTGGAAGAGATTCAAGGGAACCAAAGGCCTCATTAATGGCTATTAGCTCACTGCGAAACCGAGCAACCGTCTGATTTCCTCTGGATTCTTAAGATATGGTCTTGCGATTTGATGTAAATTCCGGGCTGACAGATCGATAATAATCTTCTCTACTGCCATCCGTATAAACCTAAACGGCGTCAATTCGTATATCTCCAATTCTCTCTAGAGCTAATTGCTTTAGATAGGCAGGAAGGTCTGCTTGTTTATTCTCGTGTACTTTTAATTCTGGATGGAAAAAGACCCCGTCAAGATCATCCGCTATGTCAAGACATTGTGACAGGTGATGAGGTTCCACAGCACCAATGGTAAGATTACAGTACAGTACAGTATCCTCATATATATTATCATCCGAAAATTTTCTATTTATGAAAGCTATACAGTGAGAGAGTATGTGGGTTTATAGCGCAATAACTAATTCTCATTAAACTGCGCCAAACGCGTGCTAAAACATTAAAAGTTTATACAAATAAAAAGATGATAAAAACACAGGTTCAATACTAAAAGGAAAAATCTGAAATGAAACATAAAGATTCAGTTTTTAAAACAAAAGCAAACAGATTTTTTGATCGGGGGGTTTCTCCCACCAGGTCCGATAAAGATAAAGCAGATGAATAAAAAATGCGAAACGATAATGATTGAACACAGTACATTCAATCAATATGTGACGCACAGGATATTTGACCTTGTATGACGGACATCCATGAGCAAAATGAAAGATGCATGTGAATAAAACGAATATGGCCAATGCCATGACAACTCAGTTTTACATTAGCTCCTAGCATTGGCATCGCAGGCCATACTCCAATGACATATTTCATTCACATAGTGCAATTAGTTCAACTACAAATCTCATTCTCTCCCTGCCTTGCCGTTTGAATATAATGCAGGATAGCATGCTTATATCGGATATTGGTAGTGCTAGTGGCAAGATTGCTGTTGCCAACTGAGCCGCACAGTCCAATGCTCGTTTCCTGAAATATTTACGTGGCTAGATAACCAGCAGAATTTTATATCAAAAACCTTTTCCATACAGTCAACTTGTAATGTCAGACATATGTTGTGTACGCCATATCAGGATGACACCTTTTGTTGTAGTTTTCAAATGTCTCTAAGATGTCCGTACTGTAGGTACAGATATAGTATTTACGAGACATATTAGAGTCTGTCAACTGAAGAGCATGTTAAAGAAGACAGTTTCAACAGTATAAAATATATATATATATATATATATATATATATATATATATAAATTATTTCCTCAATCATTATCACATTACTTATACGATTGCTGTGGGAGATATGCAAAAATAATTTTAAAAACAATTTATTATTTTTTATAAATCGTAACTTTATAGTTAACACTTTTCTTAAGGATATTTTCCATATATTGTTTGGTCTGAAAACTCTTTTAGGTAAAAAGGATTTTACTCTGTTAACTATGTGTTATGTACTCTATTCACTTCATCTTTTTTTTCAGTTGAGTAGTGGTTGAGATAGGTAACTTCCTTGGGGTCTGTTTTCAGCAACAACAGTAATGAAAGTAACTCAGATTTCTTCATTTGACTGTTGTATTGAGTTTATATATCCATACCCCCCTTTTCAATGTCCGATAAATAGTCCTCCTGAAGATAGAAAGACTATCCATATTGTAGAAACCCTAAAAATTTTCTTTTGAAAAATAGTTTTCATTTAAAAAAATGCTTATTTAGTTTTTTTATTATTTCGGCATAGATTTTAGTTAGTTGACGACAGTGTCAAAATTTGACTTTTCCTATGGCGTTAAGTAGAATAATGAGGTTGTTGTGCAGCGAATTCAATAAGATAAAGATTCTCTAATAATGTGACGTAGTAGTTAAGAGAAACTACTTATATACATATCACTTTCTCACATTTAATTATGATTAAAAGTTTCACAATCCGTGCTTAGAGTGCAAAATTTAATTTTAGCGTTTTATTAAAGAAACGTATTAAAAATCTTGGCTATTAAAACACTCATGCTTTGTTTCGCGTACAAGTTACAGTAGCTCTAAAAGTAGTTTTACTTTTTACAATGAAGCTATTTTTTAAGTACTTTGATAAGTTTTTAAATCATCAGCTCACTTTTGCTTATTAATGCCATTTGTTAAATTACTCTACTTTGCATTCCATTTTTGGCGGCTAAAAACAAAAAGTTGTTAATGTTACTTAAAATCGTATCTTATTTCTATGACGTAGTTCAAGATTTATAAACATTTGTCAAAATTGTTTGTTTAATGCCAACTGCGACTCTCAATCCAAACAAACAAATGGCCTTTAAGAAAGGATTTTCTTTGATAAAAACCGGGAATTCTTTTTTCGCCTTCGTTCTCCGGCACACATTTTGACATCCATAAAATCTTTATATTTATCAATACACACTTCAAAAAATAGGAGCATAAAAATAATACTCGTAGAGACGACAGACAAGTTTTGAAAAAGCCAGAACAGAAATAATCGAACCTGTTGTCTGCAAAATAAAATGTTGCAAAATATGCTTACGTGTGTCAGACCTTTCATGCTTCAATGATTTTTCCCAAATAAAAAAAAGAAAAGAAAAGCCGTTTAAGAAAAGTGCATTTCTCGACAACTTTATAACCTTTGGAAGCTGATTTTTTTACTTTTACCTCTCCTTCGGGTTATTTCTCTCTCAGTTCTCTTGCCTCTAAAAAACTCCAATAACGTCTTTGGAATGGTAATGTTTTTGTGCTATCCTACCAGTTTTTTTTCTCTGCATCGATTTTCTCGAACAACACACACCTTTTGCCACGAAGTTTATTTATCGATCAACATAACCACCTTTCATTTTTTTTCACTGCAGCCAACTCTAAAACTACTTTGAAAATTATGATGTGCAATACTCTCATAAAGAATCACTAACTTTTACGACCCACGAAAAATTCCAGTTTATTTACACTGCTTTACTTGTGACGGGTAACAGGGAAAGAAGATCTCAAAGCGTTGCAGCAAATAAAATGAAACAGATGTTCTACAACAATTCAAAATGTTCTTTCCCAGTGTCATTACTTGAATGGCGTCTCGAGAGCTCGTTAGAGAAACGCGGAAAAACAATTCTCGTACTCCTCTCCATTATGTGAAGCTCCCCAAAATCTGACTTTTCCCCTTTTCCTCCGTGAAGGCAACGCGGTTGCTTTAGTCGAATAAAAATTCCTCATTCTTTTCTCTTTCCTCTTCTCTCTTTTTTTATCCTTAAAAAGATCCTTATCGTCTTCTCATTATAAGATCTGAATAAAGGTTTTAGAGGTCTTAATTAAAATTCTGCTAGAACACGAATGTACCTGAAAGCATCATTTGCTTTCTCCGTTTAAAATGATGAGAACATTCATTTCTTTTTTTAAAGCTGTTCTTTATCTGAAATCCCATGAATCGGACGGTACTCCAATTTTTTTTTATGCTATCTAGCGTTTCAGGAATATAAAAATAAGTAATATTTTTAGAAGAATTTTAATCGATGCAATTATTTATTATAAGGTTTTCGTATAATGAACTTGAGTTTTAACAAAGCAAAATCAGAAATATTAAAGATTATTTAATTGCTTAAAATCAAGGTTTGGATTGAAAGGGTAGAATGTAACTATCAATTATTTTGGGAATTGTTTAAACTTAGAAATTGTTAGTCGAAGTTTAGTCTTCCAAAAAGTCATTATTTGACTATTAATCTATCCCTAACATGAAAATAAAAGGATCTTGCAAATTTTACGCGTTTTAGATTATATAGGAAAACCAAAAGTATTTTTATATAATCAATTCATGTGTAGTAGAGACATAAATACTTTCTAGAAAGAAGTATATATCAGTGATTCTTAATCCTTTTTTTTGTTGCGGTACACTTTTAACGATTTCTAAATTTGTCGGCAGACTAACAATAAAATAAATTTATAAGAATTTTACTAATTTGTAACATAATAACTATGTAAAATAGTTTATGATAATAATTTTCAATTTTAAATAAAATAATAAGTACGACAAAAACAACAAAATATTTATCGAGTACTTAATTACAAATTAATTATTCGAATACATTTAATGAAAAATTTGAATTTGATGATTTTTGATAATTTTGCTTATATTTGTTCGTAAAAATAATAATGATGCCACACTCATTTCATCATCTACATTCAAAAGTCTCGATTTTTTTTCATTTTTATATTTGTTAATGCTGAAAAATCCCACCACGCTGATATGATGTATAAAATTGTTTCAATATTTTTAAAGCTCTTTCGGCTATTATAAGAAAGTCGCTTCTGATTTTAATCCAAAATGATTTAATTCACTCTTTTCGAATGTTTAGAAATTATATCTCGATTATTACAATTCGAAGTTAGTTTTTCCTTCCATTCAAAATTAATCTCATATACAGATGTATCTGCGCACAAATGTATTAAAAATCCAATCCAATTTTTTTTATATACATCTATCCACGAAAAGATAAGTTAAATATACCACAAATACTCTTAGTTTCTTTTTATAAAACAGCCGGATTATTCGTTTCTGGATATAATTTTTTTATAGAGTCAAATTAATATTTTTTTAAAAAAAAATTGGTGGCACACTTTAAAAATTTGGCGCTACACAAAAGTGCATCTGCACAGGGGTTGAGAATCACTGTATATAACCAGTTAATTGTTATTAAAATATGAATAAACATTATCGTGGGGTCCTTCGACCGCAGGTGTGAGCGGGTTCGAGTATGAATCAGATATTTCTCAATTTAAACAATTGTATTTCCTTTGTCACTTATTATTCTTAAATAGGAAACCTAAATATGCACTCTAATAACTAAACCCGAGAAGCAATAAAACTTATTAATGTAGCGGTAATAAAAATAAGACTACTTATCTACTCTCCTGCTCTTGCTTCAACACTTGCTTAGTTATAAAATGTAGGATGGCCGGCTACCTTTTCGTTTACTCCTTCCTTCAGTAATTAATAATACAACCGGTCGCTAACGCTATGCTTTCCTCTTATACTCAATTTTCAACCATCATCCCGCCTACTCCACGACTAGCACTTAAGTAGAAGCTCTCATTTACATAAAACCAAGTAATCTCTACGGGAAGCAGTTTTCAACTAAAATCACAATTCAAAAGAGTATTTTACCCAAAAAAGGAGTAGTAGAAGCGTTAATAGGACCCGTTACAACATATATATTCAATGTCTGCAATAACTTGATCAATAATTTCACTTTTAGGGACATTTATTCATGTGACATTTATATTCAGTATCATCTATGAATATTAACATTGAATCAATACTTGAAAACTGCATTAACGTTTCCTGTTAATTATATCAGTGGCAAAAGCAAAAAATATATCTAAATAATTTTAAAACTGCTTATAAAATTCAAAATCATTCGAAATGCTTATACGCAGTAGCGCACACAAAATTTTTTCCAGGGGGGGTCTACGGTCGAAAGTTCACCATTTTGGTATCATGCTCCAATACGCCGCCCAACATATTCTTTTGATTTTGTCGATTTCGGGAACAAAAACAATACAAAATTAATTATTCAATAAATAATTAGCATTAATTTATAAAATTAATTATTAATATAACAAATGTATAATTAAATTTTACGTAATACATACATAGGAATAACTAATCGATCAAAAAATCAAGGGCTATGAGGGGGTGTTTGGACCCCTAGGACACCCTCCTTGTGTGCGCCACTGTTTATACGTATATATATTATTATATTTCATATGTATATCAAGTCTTATATGATCCAATATACAATCCAAACTGAAATAGATGTATTTTAAAATGATAAGGTTAAGTTTCTTATGTTTTGATTTTGGGAGTGACAGTGAGAGTTTATTAACGTCGCACTATAAATAAAAGGAGGGCTATTGGCGACGGACCTCGTAATTTCAAACATCGGTCGAGTGACGTGGAGGACACCTGAGCTGGGATCCCCCTTCCCGCTTTGATTTTGGAAAATATGTAGTAGTTTATTCAGTTCTATGTACCGCAGTGTTTCTATCCGCGCCCCCAGGGGCTGATAATCCTCAAGGGGGGGGCTATCGAAAAAAAAATTTTAAAGAAATTATCAATTTTCCAAAATTTAAACCAAAATACATTGAAATAATAAAAATACATATTTACAATGATATAATATACTTATAAATGTATCAGTACTACAATATGTATTTGATCAATAATTCATCATTACTAAGTTAAGAATGCGTTTAATAATTACTGTTTACCCCATGGGTTTGTCATATACAAAATTATATGCAAAATTTAATACTTATCTTGATAATCTGTACGGTTTAGAATTAAAGACGTATTGCAGCATTAGAGTCAAAGTACATTATTGTCGAATTCAGTACATTATTATCGTATGGTGGTGGTGGGGCGCCATGGAAATTATGATTGAAAATTGGGTCGCAAGCATCCAAAGTTTGAGAAGCACTGATGTACCGTAAAATCCGGCGTATAACGCTCACCGGTGTATAACGCACCCCCATACTTTTAAGCTGATTTTTTTTAATTTTTAGGTATATTCGCCGTATAACGCGCCCCCTTTTTCTTACGAAGATATCTGAAATATATGTGTGTAATGAATGCGCTTATATGATTTAAAGTCATTTATTTTAGTTATATAATTTCAAGCGTTAGAAACACATTGTAGACTTCTAGAACTACAACTCTTAAAGTTCATAAACACACACACACTGTCATTTCTTTTATATTAACAGTATTTCGATCTATGTAGAAGTCTAATTTTTTTATGTTCCTCTCTTTTTATTTATGAAGCTCTCATTTTATACTCTGCGTATAACGTGCACCCGAAAATTTCGATATTATCTTTTGTGTTAAATGTGCGCGTTATACACCGGATTTTTACGGTACATAAATATCAGCAGCTGCTACTAGTTCTTTTCTTTTGGTTGAAATTTTATTCTGATTATTCGTATGGAATTTTTTTTCTCTTGTCCATCTTAATGACCTCTTCCATTTACACATTTATTCTAATCATTTTACAATTTAGTTGTTATGATGGCAGTTTTATGTGAAATTTTAATATGTTTCTTTTCTCTTGTAGTCGATCTCAACTCGTGTCGATTCCATCATGCTCCAAAGGCCGATCTTATTCGACCACCTCGATCCCTTCGAGCGCACTCAGCAGACGCAATTCTCGAGAGCGGAAGACTGTCTGCAGTCTCCATCCTCTCACCAGTGCTGAAATAGAAGCTTTCCACGAGGCGCACGCACAAGGGGAAGACGATTTACAGGTAAGAGTTAAAAAAAGAATCAGTTTCTTTTTTATACTTATGTTTGAAACTTAAATGTAATGAGTAATTCGAGTTATATCTAAACAGCTAAATATTCCTTATATATATATATATATATATATATATATATATATATATATAATATATATATATATATATATATATATATACTAGTTGCCCGATTGCACGGGCTTCTTCAAGTGTATAGCTTTTCGCCTTGGAAAATTTTCTCAGTATCAGCACTTCCTGGTGTCTGTGGGATTTCTGTATTATTGTCAATAAAATACTTTTTCGAAGATTCTTCCACATTTTTGTCCTGTCGAGCTGGTCTGTTTACTCTCCATTTAGCCCGGTGTTGCACGGACTTTTTCGTGGGTATAACTTGATCTCCGTGAAAATTTTCCTTTCTCTGGACGCCAGCAGTTCTAGGTGTGTATCAGGTGCGATGTGAGTGTTTTCTATATTTGTCATTTAAATTCCCTTTTCCGAAATTTCTTCGGCTTCTTTTTTTTGTCAGACAGGCTTTTCATTATCAGAGTTTGCTTTTTCCATTTTTTTTCTTTTTCCTTTGTTCAGCCAGTTTGCTTTTCTATTTTTCTTCTTTTCCTTTGTTCAGCCGGGCGTTGTGCACAGGCTTTTTCAAGTATATAAAACTCTTTTCTTCCCCCCGGATAAAATATTTTTTTTCAAATTTTCATTTTCGATTAATAATTTACAAATCTAATCCAGTTTTATTCACAAGAAACAGACAATCTATGAATTTATTATTAAATAATTAATTTTGTAATGAATAATAAAAAACAATACAGCTTTAATTTTTTAAAAAATATTAATTTATATCCATTTTTGTTAAACAATGATCAAAAAATTCTTACAGATAGCTATTGAAATGACTGCTAATTTTTGGATGCGTGTTCTTAAATTCATATGTAGACAAACGTATCTATTTATGTAACGCTGTCTTCACAAGAAACGGTAAACGCAAAAAAGCGCCGAAGATACCAGAAGATAGGAAATGATCCAAGGAATCCACTTTTGACTATTTAATTTCTTAAATTACTATTATTTGAAAAGATATTAATTAAAAACGATAAAAAACGCAATTCTTCTGCATTGTTTTACAAATGAAGACCCGGTTTTGGCCATTTTGGCTGAAAATAGATTTTCGACGCCAACTTATGTCATTTTTATAAAAATAACGGTGTTACAACAATGCAAGTGAATATTGAGTTGAATGTTTTTAATGTTTTTAATTAATATCTTTTTAACTAATTGAAATATCGAAATATAAATGGTCAAAATGGCTTCCTCGGATCATTTCCGATCTTTTGGTACCTTCGACGAGTTTTTGCGCCGTGCGGTTCGTGAGAAGGTAGACATACATAGATAGATAGGTTTGTTTACCTTCGAACTTTAACAGTGTAGCTATGGTAGACGAGTGAGATTCTTTCACTACTGTTTAATTATTAATCCGACTTTGTAGTCAGGTTGCAACAGATGAGGAGGCTTGAAATTTATTTTAATCTCTTAATTTTATTCTTTCGATTGACACACACATTATGCAGGTAACACAATTTACAAAGACCATGGACAACACATAAATAGTAGTATTATAAACAAATATCGACCGGTTAATTTTCCCTGGAAACGAGAGGTTTTATATGAAACACAGACCGGAAGTTCGAAATTTCACATGACTTCCGTGGATGGATCTGGTGATTGATGGAAAGATATTGTATGGTGATGTCTTATGTAACCTTACTTTAAATACGCTAAGTTTTGATTTTTAAGAGATAAAGTTACGATTATATCCTGTCAGGTGGTTAAGCTACAGTTAATGATTTATGCGAGAGTCCTGAAGAGTCAAGACTATTACAAATTAAAAGATTTTATGATGAAATAAATATGAATTATTACATATATGTATATATATATATATTCCCTAGCCGTTACCCAACCACATCGCTAGGTAATATTGTTTTCACGTTATTTTTATCTAAATCATAGCATTAAGCTTTCAACCGTATTGAAAAACTTTCTTATAATACTCGACTCTTAATTTTAAAAAAGACACAAATTTCTAAAATGAGAGTCTATTCTCGTCTTGAATTAGTATTCTCGGAGTCAATTTCCACTAAACCCATTTTGAGCGATTCTTAACACAACAAAGAAACGTGCTTCCCTAATTTCTGGCCTGTTGGTCTAATAGTTCAGAAATGGTATTTTTTTTATACCTAGAATGCTCCCGTAATCCCCTTAAAAGTCGATTTCTGCAAAACTTTCTTCATGGATATCTACTCAATAAAGAAACATGTTCGCCGAATTTCAAGTCTGTAGAAGTAATAGTTCAAACAGGGGAATCTTTATCTGTAATGTCCCCGCGACCCTTCTTGGGAGTTGATTTTAACAAAACCCCTTTTTATTGGATCTCCACTCAACAAAAGAAACATGTCTGTCAATTTTTTTGTCTGTAGGGGTTTAATAGTTTCAGAAATGATTATGTGTGGGTGAGTGGGTGAGCCGGTTTTCTCCTATATAGTGAGAGATATTGATGAACAGTCAATTTGTTGTTCAGAAACCTGGTCTACAGCATATATGTTGATACTTATCTGTATACTTCATCTTATATGTATTTACTGTTAGTATCTCATTACTATAACTTTGTTTAAATTTTCTTTTTTTTAAAAGCTTATAAAATTTTCTTCTGTTCCGTATAAAAATAAAGGAATTTGAAATTAAATATTACAAATGAGAAATAATTACGAAAGTCGGCTAAAATTTAAGATTCAGTTATCTCGTATAGGTTATGACCTTGGACAATTGAAAAAGCAATATTTCAAAAGTATCAAAGGAAAAATTTTTCTTGGAATAACTACAATAAAGCCTTTATTTTTCGAAGGTTAAATTATCCTCCCTTATCTCAGTTGATTTGATTGATATTACTATTTTTTAAATTGGCCGTTTCAGTTTTATAATTGATTATTTTCCAAATAAATCTGAATGGGGTTTTTTATAATTTTTTATGAAAAGGTTTTGTTGTATTATTGAAACAGATCAGTTCTTGTTCCTCTGCATTAATTTATCTCAGTGCCTTGAGTATTTTGTCAGTCTGTTTAAATTCCGGAAATCATTCAAAAGAGCTACGTTGACTGAAAATGATTATTGCTCATGTTTTGCTCATTGTTTGTAAATGAAAGAGTTTTAAATAGTTAATATGATAAAGTAAATTGAAACAAAAACTAGATTAAAATTATTTTGACGATCTGAACAAACCCTTTTAGGGCAAAGTAGTACCACTCTTTGTTATTTTATTTAAAGTATTTTTTAAAACATTTTTACTGGGATATTTTTAATTGAAAAATGAATAATATTTTTACAGGTAATATCCAAAAATAGTAAAAAAAATTTTTAGACTTATAATTTACTTTGGCAATGTTATATAACAAGTGTTAATTTTTATGAAATGAATATTTTATGTTTCAACATAAGTATGCAAATCATTTTGATATGTATACCGTGCTTGTGTTTTGTTATAATTTAAATTGGTGACACTTTTAAGTTTCAGAGACTAAATATTCATAGATTTTAAATTTTGAATTGTTATATAAATCTCTGACTCAAAAATTTAGTAAAATAATAAAAATACAGTCGAAACTCCATAGTAATAACCTGTATATTGTGTGCGAATTTTTCTATATAGCGAAATTTTTCTTGTAACCAAAAACATTTCACGAGTTTTTTGTTACCCCCAATAGCTAAGTACTTTTTCTATATAACGAACCTTTTCTCTGGTGATTCAAACTTTTCTCTCTCTGTTTTTAAAGTATTTCTGGACATTTCATGTTATTCTCTCTTTTTAACGCTTTTTTTAGGTGGTCATAATTCTTGAATTATTTTATTAGGTGCCTAACTCGTCTAGAGCAATAGAATTCTGGCTTTTCATCAAAGAAGTCAACCTTTAATCCCTACTGTCCAGTTCACTTGAAATATTTTCGATAAATAAATAATCTTATAAAATAATGCATGTCTAAAATTACTTGTATGCTTTAAATTAGAAAATTTCCTTAAAATTCATTAACTTTAGTTTAAAATTATTTTCTTAATGTTGAAAATGCAGTGTATTGGTAAGATATGTAAAATAAATAGATATTATTTTACCAAAAGGAGTGAATAATTACTTTTGTTTAATATATAGTGTTTATGAATTTAAAATTTATTTTATGTGGTTTATAAAGTACAGTGAAAGGTGGACTTCTATGTAAGGAATTTTCCGTATAACGAACTTTTTTTCGGGATTTAGCAACATTAAATAGAGGTTCGTCTGTATATTCATTATATCTGCTTAAATTGATCCAATATTGTATCCATTAAAAATAGCTCGTGAGTTTCATTCATTTCCGTTAACAGCATATTTTATTTTTCCCATCATTTTAACAAACATAAAGTTGCATTTTCTCTTATAATATAAAAATATTTAAAATTTTGAATTTTAACAGTGATTTGAAGATGTAGATGGTAACAGTGATAGCGATACAAATTCGAATATACAAAAGACCTATGTCTTTTTGTAAATTGTATTCTAACTTTTCTTTACGCGTTTAAGGGATAAAAAGTAAATAAGTATCTTTTTATTCATGAAATATCATTCAGAATTGAACGTAAAACAGGAAACACATATAAACGGATCTCTGCATTTTAAATCTTAATACCTCTATACGTTTACAAATGCATTTCCCTCTTCAAATCTTACTCGAATTTAAAATCTAGAGAAAACTCCTTTCTGGGTATCCTCTTCACATTCTTTTCATCTTCATGTATTCAAATTTATTTGCATCAAGAACTTTTGATCCTGGTTTTGTTTATCAAACCCTTGAGTAAATTTTACATTTTCAATGCTCCAATTTTGTTTACTGGAATATGGACTTCTCATATCTTTGGTAAACTAAAGAACATATTGCATTTTCCTTTCCAAATAAATCTTACTTTAAGAATTTGGGGAAATCTTATGTAATATATTTGCTCTTAAGTCTAATCTCTTTTGTAAAACCGTTGTATTAAATGAAATTGCAAAATAAAGAAAAACTTCTCAATATGAATTGATGTCCCGAAAATTTATTTTTTAGCTTAAGCTTTTTGCAGAAAATTTTAAATGAAATTACACGCTGAATTTTTTATCATGTGTAAATAAAGTAATATGAATAGACGATGTCCTTTTGGATGAAAAACGTTGATAATAAATTTAAAAGAAATGAAATTGCGCAAATTATATACTGCTGCAGCTTATATTGTTTTGTGTATGCCTCTTGTGACTTTTATCAAATTCAAATAGAAAATAAAAATTGTGCGTAGAAAATAGTGATGAGAAAAATTGAATGGGCGTGCGATGAATTTTAATAAAAATATGAAAAATGGTTTTATATATTTTATGAGGCGCGAAGAATAATATTTTGAAAAATATTTTTCTTACAAAATGTCTTGTCAAAATTAATAAAATTTTAAATAAAGATAAAAACATATTTTAAATTACCCGATTTTATTCAATTTTGCTCTATAACATAGAAATACCCTCTATAGAATGAGAAGCAATGCATCAAGAAGTTATTCAAATGGGATGGAAGTGCATATACTTACGACAAAATACGACAAAAAATTTACAACAAAATACGCTAGCGATTGTTTTGTATTTACTTATTATTCGTTAGCTGAAGCTGCAGCGCTATGCATCCTAGCATTTGAAAGTTGCCTAAAACAGCGGATAATCCAGTACTAAGGCTTAACTTCTATTCAAATGTGATTTCGTTGATCTACGCGCGCGCGTGCACAATGTATCAATTCCTCGTAAAGATATTCACAAAAAGTATAAACATGTGTAGCAGATGTCACCTAATGGAACAAGGATGTGTACTTGGATTAAAAGAAGTAGGTTGGTCAAAATGCAGAATCGCTCTACTTTTGGGTCGAAGCGATGAATACTACCACTCAACGATGTTGGCAAGAACGAATGAAACATGATCATACAGAACATCAAGAAAGGAAAGATCGATTGATAATAATGACCAATTGCGAAGACAGAGATGATCATCTGATAGATTTTCACAGCACCAGTTTCACCTTTTCAACAAACCATCCTTCGGTGTTGCTAGGACTTCAGGGACCATCAACAAGTGACTTAATGAATAGAATTAAGCAAGTTATGGTGTGGTAGTGCTCCCCGTTTGCAGTGGTGATGCGCTTGTTCTATCTAGAATCTCACTTACTGGAGAAGAATTTTATGCAGTGTTGAATCCCGTTCGAATTGCGCTCTTATGGCGAAGATGATGTGTCTGGAGAAGTCTTGGACAGAAGTGGGTGGTTCCGGTCCTACAACCCAATGACCAAATCGTCCGATACGTAACCCAACATCCAGGAATTACAGTATGGGGTGTCATTTAATTTGATAGCATAATTCTTTTGATTGGCGTCCATGACTCCTTTATAGCATGGTGGCCGTCGTCGGGATTCTATACCCTGTAGTATTCCAATCCCTTTTACAGACCCCTAGGCATACATTTCGGAAGGGTAATACATTGTATTCTTGTCTTCGGTGCTTCTTCAACGTTCCTGTGTTCGGCACGATCGCTAAATCTCTTCCCAACACAGCCTGTTTAAGGTCTGATAAGTAGGAGTGCTGGGTCGCACCAATCGGCAAGTTCTTGCCATATTAATTACATCATATATGGAAAGTGATTCCGCTGTTGGACATCCCCCAATTCCGCAAGTCAATGCCTAGCGGATAACAACTTACATGAGCAATACATAATTGATTTTGATAACTTTATTTCTTGAACAAAAAGGTCAATTTCTGAAATACTCTTTATACGAGTTTATAAGCGTTTTATTTTCAATACATGTGCAATCCATCTATCGATTGGGCCCGTTACTATAACTATTTCATGCTTCGCGTTTCATGTTATATTCTTGTAGTGTTATTGATAATCTAATATAACTTAGTTTTGTTTTATTTTATAAACAATTTTTACGATTACATTATTATTACCTTTATTTAATTTTGAATGTCATTATTCATTTTATGTGCATTTTTGTAAAAACACCTGTGAAATGGGGCTTTAATTTAATTTATTTTCTAAATTACTTTCATTGTAATTGTAGATTTTGCAGACATTTTATTTTGTATTTTTTTGTTTTGCTTTTTAAATAACTAATTTATTTGAATACAACAAAAAGTACTTCGATATTGTTAATGATATTATTTGTATGCTAAGATATCTAATGAACAACATTTCTTACAATATTAATATTTGGAATTAAAATTATGTCATTGTGGTTCGATAAAGCCAACAAAATATATATATTTCAAATTTATCATGTTGGAATGAATAATCAAAGAAAATTATGTGACAAATTTAATATCACCAGAAAATAATCTTCGTAACTGATGACCTTTATTATCATTTGAATTCATTATTCTCAACCGAAATCTTTTCAATGTTAGTTTTACTCTCGGCATTGCTTAAAGCTGTGTTATAATGACCATTTTAAAGTTGTCATTGGTGGATATCCATACGCACCATATTTTAATGAAGAATATCTCATTAGTCTGAGCACACCTTGTGTTTTTAATAACAATAAAGTTTGTCCGGGGTACTCTGGTATAAGTCATGTATTATCCCAATTAATATTTAACAATAATTTGCATGTTTTTAATGTTATAGCATTTGTGTAAAAAAATACCTTCAAGTTTATTTTACTGTTATGGAAGTTTACGGAAATTGATTCAATTGCTTTTCCTTTACACTTCGGAAGTACAAAAGTACAAATTTGCATGTTTCTTTTTCTGACTGAAGTAAAGTATTCGAAGCCTGAGAGAATTCAAAATGCTTGCATTGACGACAAGTCTGAGAAAATAAGTTTTTTGCACCTATACACTGTTATGTAACCATGTTGGTGTGAATACCATCCAGACAGTAGTGTTTTCGAAAAATAAAGTTTTAAGTTCTCCATTGGCACTAATTATAAAGTCAATATTAATGGGATGGTTTAATTAAAATTTTTTACATAAAAACTATGAAATATTCAATAATTTATAAACAAAGACCAGAAACGAATTTAAAACTCTCTAAGTCCTACAATTAGTAAAAATGTCTTGTGGTACAATATATTAATCCTGTACCAAAGATTTATAATGTCCACGTTTTATGCCCTGAACATACCAACTAAGATAAACATTAAATTTGTTTTTTGTTATTTGTATTTTTATTTTCTTTTTGGTCTAATCTAGATACTTATCAATTTTTGATGCACCCATATGAGCAACATCTAGTTTTGGTTATAAAAGTTTAATTTGAATTACATGATATTTTAAAACCTAAAAATCTGAAAAGACGAAAAATTTGAACTTTCTATGTCAGATTTTTAAATATGTCTATCTTCTTAATTATTAACAGAAACCTCTTGAAGAATAAGGGATTGAATGAATTAATTATATTATTGTATAAATGAAAAATAATCTAGTGGTGAAAAATCAAAACCAAATCCAGTACGGAAACCACTTTGTGAATACTTTGTTCAGAATTAATATTAAAAAAGTCGAATTACGAGTTTTAAAGCCCCGTCCTTCATCTTTTTGCTCAAATATTGCTAGACAGAAAAATATGAATTTCTTCATAACATAATTGAAAGGAAAGAAACAAAATTATAAACGAATTAAAAACGGTAAAGGAAAATAATGGAAACATACCAAAATCGGTAATGAGTGAATTGTTTTTAAAAATAATACCGAAAGGGTTTAAAAATTTGGGCCGTGCCCCCAATTACAAATGAGAAAAATTTTCCCAAGGCTGGTAAAACCCGTATTTTAAAAAAGAGTAAAAAGGTAGAGTTTACTTTAACCGGTAATTTTGCAGATAATTCTATAAAAAACAAAATTTGTAAAGAAAAATTATTCACACATTCGTATATTCAATAAAGTAAATTTCAATTTTTTTTAAAAAAATTGATAAGCAAACTGTTTAAGCTTTTATAAGAAAACTAGATATTTTTATTGCATATTAAATATTTTTTTTGATAAAAATTTTAAATTTGTTTTAGTTTACTCTCTCTCAACATTATTTAATTGTTTTTTCTATTTCTTTAATTTTATACGTTTGTGTCTTCCATTTCTTGAGAAAGGGTGAGAGGTATTAGTAAGAAGGAAGTGCCTAGGCCCCACAAACGGGCCCCGAGTAAAAAAAAGTAAAAAAATAAACACACGTGAGTGTACTATTTGTTATTTATGCTTAACTTTGTACATTATACAATAAAGTAAAGTGCCTGTATTATCATTGTAAGGAGCTTTTTTTTTATTCAATTAATCATTTATTGTGTAAGGTTAGTAAAATTATGTATAAAATCATTAGAGTGTATAACCATAATTATATTTATATAATTTTATTAAGAACACGAAAAATTAGATTTTTTCCCCTTGTCCTATAGTAGAAACAAGCTTATAAATTTTTTTTTCTTCCATTTTCTTTTTTTTAAAGTGAAGGAAGATCGTTAAATTTAAATTAGAGCTTAATATATTCGCCATGTTTTAATTAGTTTGTAGTAGAAACAAATTCAAAAAATAGTTGTTTTTTACTTAGTTTTTCTTTCGAAATTTCTACTTTTTCTAAGTGAATGAGGATCGTTTAAATTACATTAGAGCCTAAATAATTTAATTATGCATTTTAAGCTTAATTAATTATTCTAATCTGTGATACATTAGCAACAAAATAAAGAATAATGTATTTTTAGCAGCATTTTTCAAACTTTTTGTTTTATTCTACTTCCAAAAATATTTTTAAAGAAAAGTCTGTGTTTTGAATAAATTAATTGTTCTTTCAAAACTATTTAGTGTTATTCGATTTTATGTCATCTTGTGTATGAACTTAAACGTAAAGTTCAAAATAACTAGCATTTGTTTTTATTTTGCCATTAACCTAAGTTCGTAGAAAACTATGCTTTATGCTGATCTCTTATCTAGTGCAATTTTTTTAGTATTTAATAAAAAAGTGTTTTTGATGATTACTTAAAAAAAACTTTTTTTTTTAACTAATTATTTTAAAAAAGGGGAAAAATATTTTTTATATTTTTTAAAATATAAAAAAAAAAATTTTATATATATATATATATATATATATATATATATATTATATATATATGAGTTATTTACAAACATTTCTTATAAAACAAAGCATTCTATTCAACTCGAAATTTAAAAAAAAATTTCAGCTATTCGAAAATTGACTCTTTCTTTTTTTTAACTCTAAATAATAATTAAATCTTAAGAAATTTCTATCCTAAACGATGAAAAATAATTTTATTCTCAGTATAATGATTGTTTTAAAAAGTTTGATTTGATTTTTTTTATTCATGCGATTTTTCCCATTTGTGCATATATTGATGCATTATTATTACTGTTTATTAGGGAGCTTGCTAATTAATTTTATTTACAGACGGCGCTATACGGTGCTTATGAAGACAGAAATATATCTCATAATTAAGGTTCTATTAACTCTTTCTAACTGAAATACCCATACCTACACGGAAGTTAATTTTTTTAAGTAAAAGTATTTTTTGTTTTTTGTTTTTTTGTTATTGAAGTGTAATTGTGTAAGAAGTTGAAATTCTTATTAATTAGAGGGTCTTGTAGTTTTTGTTCAAATATCTATCCTTTCCCGCTTAACATTAACGGAAAAACTACAGCTAAAAAAATAAAGTCATTTAATGATACGTCACACAATAATAAGATCAACTTTTTCTTTAGCAATACCAGAGTTAATTACAAATGTAATTAACTTTAATACCAATAAATAAAAATTACGAGCAAAGTAACTAATAACTACTCATATTGCATCAATACAATATTTTCATAGTTTTAAAAGAATTTCCACTCTCTAACATGCAGTTAAATAAATAATTTAAAAGATTTAATGTAACATAATCTCTCTGTAATGTATTGAAAAGAAAGAACTGTTAAAGAAATACTAATAAATGACAATTTGCAAAACTCAAAACCATCTAGGTCCAAAATATTACAAGAAAGACATTAACTTAAAAAGGTGTTTTAAGGTACAATACAAATGCATATGCCTAACCTCTACAGCTGTTTTAAAATACAAAATAATTGGGTCTTATTTTAATCCTTTTTTCAATTCCTACTACATATTAATCGAAATCAATCAATTGATAGGTAAAAAAAAATATATATGAGTTTTTGTCTTCATTAAATTCGAAATTTAAGAGAAATTTTTTCGTGTTATGTATTTTGAAAATAAGATACAGATTACTGTTAAAAGTACCGGCATGGTGTCATAGTTGGTTAGGCGCTGGTCTTTTACTCCCAAGTTTGCGGGTTCGATTTCGGCCCAAGTGGGTGGATTTTCATGATACAAAAAATTGACAGCGTCCATGTCGTATGAATATGCGGCATGTTAAAGACTCCTAGAGTGCATATTTGGCTTGGCAAAACTAAATTTCTTGTACAGTTTCGCATCGTCAAAGCTTAGGTACCTCCCTCTGGGGAGGAAATTGGGCGTCAAAATTACATTGTGGCAATTAGTATCCAATCATATGATTCCACATTAAAAAGGAATACCATCTCCCGAGGAATGTAAGGAATGTACTACGACTGCAATGGTAATTATCAATTCGCAGCCCCATTTGAAAGGGGGGGGAAATCTATTGAAAGCAGAAGAACTACTACGGTGAAACGTTTATACACACACTACCTTTCTACATTATATACTAGAATATTCTGTACTTTTTATTGAAATATTCATTTTTTATTCTTTTTATATTACCTGATATAAAAGGAAACCTTTATCAGTGTTAATCATAATTCATTAAGGCAACATTTTGATATATCAAGGTACTAGCAAAGAGAGAGAGAGAGATCGATATTTTTTACGTATTTATTAATTGAACAATTAACATGCTGATTCTATTCACATGTATAATCAAATCTAGCATCAAGCGTGAATGTATGCTTACTTATGTTTTACTTAAGGCAGCATTTTACTTCTTCCCTTCCTTATTTTATTTTTTATTAACGTTGCACTTCAAAGCAACTTGTGGGTTCTTAGGAAAGGACTGTATAATTTTGAATCTTGGTCAAGTTACGAAGACGACACCTGAGGTGGTAACATCTTGTCAAAAACGTCCACAACATGCCAATTTCCGCGAATTGGCTTGTTGTGGAAATATTTAGAGCCTCGATTTATTTAACAGGCATCAACTCTATTCGCTGCTTCCGTTAAGGCCCAAAGTTCTTCCGTTGTTGTGGTATGGATGTTTGCAGATCATGTTGCCAGATCAGTTTGTGACGGGTCCTATTCGCGTTCTATCACTAATCCTCTTCGGGAAATACTTTTTAAATTGTTGTTTGAGTTAAAAACTACCTTCCGTAGAGATAACTTGATTTTATACTAATTTGAGTGTTATTTAAACTATAGCAATGTGAGAGTTAGAGTTAGTCATTACGATTACCGAAGTGCGTTTCGGAAACTTTTGTAAAAGAGAAAAGAATTTTTTGACTGGAATAGAGTTGATCTAGGAGAGATCTTACGGGTGCCCTTCTTTCGAATCACACTCAGATAAGTGTTTAATTATTTTATTTAACTTACGAATGTAAGATAGTCAATTAATTTAGATTGCTCCTTCAGTTTATAATCTTGATTGATAGTAAAGTGAATGAACCAAATAAAATTTATCATTCAATTCCTACAATTAGCTCACACTCTCTATAAATTTATTTATTTATTTATCTTCGTGGAATTTTCAATTGTTAATAAAATACATTTTAAAGCTCTCCATTGAGCTGAAATTTTATATACATGGCTATTTTGGATGACAATACAATAATTTAATTATAATTAATAAAAATTAATTGATTAAAACTAATTATTTAAAGAATTACAAATACAGCCACGTTGGTGACTTAGCGACCATTTTGGCGACTTGTGTCGAAACTTGAAAAGGTTTTTTTCTCACGTTTTAAAGCATTCAGTTGAACTGAAATTTTATTTACACGATTGTTTTGGATGGCAATACGATACTTTAATGATAATTATTAAAAATTAATTACCACTTAATGTTGTGCTTTTATCATATGTATATACATATTTATATGAATTGTAACTATTTAATAAAAAGTAGCTAAAATAAAATTCTTCTTTGTTGATTTATGTAGGAATTAACTTAATTTTTTTATATTACTTGTTTTTGTAATAATATCTTTTGATTCGGTGTCCCAAACTACACCTGCGACCTTAGGGTCGCAATAAGTTGTCATTTTCATCATTTGACTGCGGTTCAGAATTACGAGTTCTGTCACCAACTGCCTTCGTGTTGCTTCACAGAATGACGTAAATTAAAATCAAATCAAATCTCGGTGGAAGTGCCATCAAGATTTGAACCCATGACCCTATCATGTAAATAATGCCGGCCATAAGTTCGGGATTATTAAATTATTACTTTTTTGAAGAAATGGGAATAAAATACAGTGTTAGTTTCTGTTCAAGTTCAGGTTTTGATATAACTGCATCATTAATATACTTTTAAAATGATGTGATACAATTTGATTGAAACCTTTAGATGGATTTTTGAATGATATCGGAGAATGTTATTATAAGACTGCATGTAATATTATAATTGGTTAAAATAACATTAGATTCGTATTTTATAATTATCATAACCTCTGAGTAAATGTATGGGATTTCATAATTTTTTATTTTACGGTTGGTTGGTTTTCTTAGTGAATTGGTCAAACATTGTTAAGACTGGCTTTCTGTGTCTAGGGACACATTCATGTCATTTTAAACGTCTTGTAAATTTTTAACTGATTGGTGAGAATTCAGAATCAATGAAGGATACAAATCTTCAAATCATGAAAAATATCGAGACTAAATGTTCATTAATTATAATTTGTACTAGCTTAGTGAGAGTTTGAATTCCCCGTAATATTCGATCAATTCGAAACTGGATTTTTTTTAAACAATGTTTTCAATCCCCAGAATTGTATATTAAAACAAAATTATATAATTTATGAAAAATGAATATGTGTAAAAAAAATTTTTTTTTTGTATTAGATGTTACATTACTTGATAAAATACTACAGAACTTTGGAAGAAGAAACATCAAATTCTTATCTTTTCAAGCTCTTACGAAAATTTTGGAATAAATTGGCTTTTAAACTTTAATAAAAAAAACATTAAGGAAATTTGAAGTGAGACTAGTCCCTTTATATAGACAAGAATTCTTTAAAAAATATACATGCTGAATGTTGAGTCAAAATTTTACATCATTACAAAACATTCATAAATTAATTTTTTTATTTATTTGTTATAATAATCCTTAGATTCAGAAATTAAATCTTCTTTATATTTATATTTTTATTGGACTGTTGAAATTTTTAAGTTTAAACACTTGAGAATTCGAATTGTATTTGGTCGGAATTCGCGTTCCTTATTTTTTTTTCTTTGATTCAAATTCAAATAGAATGAGCAATGTTTACTAACACAAATTTTTGTTGAATCTAAACTTCTTCTATAAGACAATTCTATGAAGTTTTTGGATAAAATGTCACGGCATTATCTCTGTGCAAAATTATTTAGACAATTCTGTAGCTGAAAGTTCTTTTTGCTGGTTGTATAACAAAAACATCCGAGCCATATATTTCTCAATTGGCTATCTCACTTCAAGTTCATCTGACGCACTCGTATCCTACGCCCACTATTTTTATATCCTATTCATCAACAACAAATAAGATGAATAACTGATGCTTCCATTAATACCCAGCTGTTGTTCTGTTTCATGTAAAAATGCGGAAGTGCGTTAGTGCTCAAAGTAATACACTCTAGTAATGTGTGAAAAACCGTAATAGTGATGTTTGGAAACTAAATACGTGTTGTCAGGCCACTTTAGAAGAATAATTTTCTAAAACTTCGGTAACAGGTATTTTCTTCATGAATGCAACTATCTAATTAATGTTTTCTTTTTTTTTAGTTAAATGGTTTTTTATATTTATTTATATATATTTATATCATTGACTCTTTTGTGAGAATTTAATTCACAGAGAGAGATATATATATTTTTAACTGCTTAAAAATGAAACATTTATATAAAAATGTGCATAGTCAGTTTGATTTATTCCATGTTTATTGTTTCCTGTTTTTATTTTAATACATTATGAATTTCATTCAGTACTTTACGAAAATTAACACTTTAAAATTAAATGGGAACATTTCTTCGTAACAATAAAATTGCTTTATTTCCCACAAAAGATTTGCAATCCCAAATCTTTCATTTTCTGCGGAAATTAAATTCAAATTCTGATATCATTAATTTTCAAACTAAGGTATACAGAGCTCTAGGAATACTTGGTATACTCTTAGATGTATTATTAGGTATCCTTCAGCAAGAAATACACTGGTGTGCAAAACTTAAGCAACAGGGGGATTTATTGCCATAACTTCAAGAAAAATCATCTGTGAGAAATGAAGTTCTGAAATGAGGGAGAGTATTATGTACTTAAAGGATGACGAAAGCATCGGCGGTGAATAAGGAATACAACGCATACGGTATTTAATCAAACAAAAACAAGCTTTATTGAACGCATAATATCGTGACTCATGATTGTCTATCCAACAGGAAGAACAACAAGCAGATGTTCCTTAATATGGTATATGCCCTCCCCTTACTACAGTGGTTGCTTCGCACCGTCTCCGCATACTCAGAACCGGCTGGTGCAACATTTTTTGAGGTAGGAGTGCCCATTCCTCAATCAACATCTGTTTGAGTTGTTGGTTGTTCTCCGGATGATGTAAGCGTGTGGCAATACGTCTCCCCAAAGCATCCCATACATGTTCGATGGGATTTAAATCTGGGGAGCACGCTGGCCAATCCATTCGAGTGATATCTTCACTTTCCAGCAGCTCCTCAACAGCATGAGTGCGATGTGGCTGTGCATTGTCATTCATAAAAATGAAGTCTGGGCCAATGGCACCTCGGAGAAGACGCACATGGGGAAAAAGTACCTCCTCACAATAGCGATCCCCGGTTACAGACCCTCTGTCGAAAATGTGAAGCTCAGTTTGCCCGTTCAGCATAATGCCTCCCCAGACAAGAACTCCAGGACCACCGTAACGGTGTCTTTCCTTGATGTTACTGGGATAAAACAGGGTCCCGATCTCTCTACAAATCAAAACGCGTTGAGAATCGCTTCTGGTACTGAACCGACTCTCATCCGTAAAGAGGACATGACTCCATTGATCAGTTGTCCAGTTTTTGTGCTCTCTGGCCCAATGTAAACTGTGGTTTTGGTGGCCAACTTTCAACGGAAGGCAGCGTTCAGGACGGTGGGCGAACAGGATCCCTTTGTGAAGGCGTCTGGCCACCACTTGTCAACCCATTGCTGTACAGAGTTTCTGAGCAATGGCGCTTGCTGACTGCTGTCGACCTCTTTTCGCCCGCAGGATGATATATCGGTCATCCCCTGCAGTTGTCGTCCTCGGGCGGCTACCACCAACCTTTCTAACAGCTGTACCAGTGACTTGGAATGCTTTTCAAGCGCGCGAAACGACACTTTTGTTGATTCCGAACTCTGCAGCTACACTGGTGTCAGTACGCCCCTCCTCCAGCTTTCCGATCATTCTTCTACGTGTGAAGTCGTTCAGGTGATTTCTTCTAGCCATATTTTACGAACTCACTGGCACTTGCAGCGAATATGTTGAATTGCGTCTCCGTCCTTCATTTTATTCTACTGTTGAGCAGCGCGCGCCGACATCACGCGTTTTGTGTACGCTCACATCGCTTCTGACGTTTTGTTCCTGATATTTGCATAAGCATGACGTTTCTACTGACTTGCGTGTTCACTGTACTGATCTCCAGACCTCCTTTTCTGAAATTTCATGGCTATCTGCTAAATTTTTACTTTGTTGCTTAAGTTTTGCACACCAGTGTAATATGCGGACATTCTTTAAATTTTGATTAAAATTGCTACACCAAGAAGGCGACATGCAACACACGTGAAATTTAAACGATAGGAAGAATATGCTGTGATATGCAAATGACTATTTTTTCAGCGCATTCAGACAAAGCAGGCACCGGTAGCGACACGTACAATGTGTTTAAATGAGGAAATTGTTTAGCCGGTTTCTTACACAAAAATTGCATTTGAACGATGTTGCCTGGTGAACAGTTGTTGTGATGCCTCGTGTAAAAAGTAGAAATGCGTGCCAGCACGTTTCTGACTTCGATAAAGGTCGAATTGTAACGTATCGGAATTGCGGTTTATCGTATCGCGGTATTGCTACTCGTGTCCTTCGAGATGCAACTGACTGTTAGCAGAATAAGGAATCGATGGATTCAGGACGGTAATACTGAACGCCGTGCTGGGTCTCAACGGCCCTCTATCACCAACAGCCCACAAGACAGGCATGGCCTTAAGTGATCGTACAGCCCCATCACGAGCCCCGAGTCAAGAATTAGGTTCGTTCACAAGACAAAAAGTGTCTGCAGAAACAGTTGGATGACATTTGCCGCAGCATGGACTCTCAGTTTGGAGACCGTGTCTGCTGCTACCCTTGACGCTTATCACTGACAGGAGCGTCTTCAATGGTGTGATCAATGACGAACCAGGACGCAGGGATGGCCAAACGTCATTTTTTCAGATGAATCCAGATTCTCTTTACAGCATCAAGATAGTCATCGTGATAAACGCACATTGGCAACGAGCATTCGTCATCGTCATACTGGCCCATCACCTGGCGTGATGGTATGGGGTGCTATTGGATACGCAACTCGGTCACCTCTTGTTCGCATTGACGGCACTTTATACAGTACACGTTACATTTCTGGTGTGTTACGACACGTGGCTCTACTTTTTTTCGAGCTTGCGAAGCCCTACGTTTAAGCAGGATAATGCACGACCGTATGTTGCTGGTATTGTGCGAACCTTTCTTGATACGGAAAATGTTCGGCTGTTGCCCTCGTCTGCACGTTCCCCAGATCTCTCGCCAGTAGAAAACGCCTGGTCTGTGACTGCCGAGCGACTGGCTCGTCACCATACGCCAGTCACTATGGTTGATGAGCTGTGACATCGTGTCGAAGCTGCATGGGGATCTGTACCTGTACATACAATCCAATCTCTGTTTGACTCAATACCCAGGCATATAAGTGCTGTTATTACTGCCAGAGGTGGTCGTTCTGGGTACTGATTTCTCAGGTTCTATGCACCCAAATTTCTTGAAAATTTACTTTTTATTACCTGTAAAATATATTTGTCCAATAAATATCATTTCGTTATCTGCATTTCTTCCTGGTGTAGCACTTTTAATGGACAGTATTGTATAATAAATATATAAATTTTTTAACGGTGCAATGCACATATAAAAACACAATCATCACAAGATAAACTTAAAAATTCTATGGTATCAGTTGTCAAAAAACTATTATTATCATGGCACTTATTTCAGGTCACATTTAAAACTATGTGATGCATTGATACTATTAAGTTTCAATGTTCTGAATTTTGTTATTTATCTAGATTTGCACACATCAAGTTTTAATATTCGCATCAAATGTATTATTTTGGTTTTGTCATAGCATCTCCCTTCTGTATCTAATTCCTTTTCTTCTTACAGTTATTCCAGAGGCGCATGGTGGCTCAAAGGGAAACTGATGCCGAAACGACTGAAGATGACGAGGAGGGTGGTCAACCGCTTCCCCCGTTACCTTGTATTCGAAGAGCTCTGAAGGGCGAAGGGATCATCTCTTCCGATTACGAGAGTAGCAATGAATCTCCCGTCAGCAGCGAAAATAATGATCTTCTGTCTGCTGACGACCACTTGCCGAAATCTCTGGCGGTTCAAACCATTGCTCAAGATCTATCACGATGCACTCTGTGCGGTGGCAAGACCAAGCATGGTGTCAGTATCGAAGGACCGTCGAGAAGTCCCAATCTGGAAGACGTCACACCTACAGTACAAGATACTAATGAGGTAGGCCTGATTTGTATCCAAAGTTTTTTAAAAGTTATACAGCACAAATTTGCTTTCTCGTAATGTCAACCCTTTCAGGACCGGGCGATTTTTCCTGTTAAGCCTAACTCCATTTAAAAATTAATGTATCAAGCTTAGTGTGATAAAATACGCCGAAATTTACTGTTTATAATCATTCCAAATTTCAAATGTTCCAAAATCAGAACATCAGCTCGGGCCTTAGAACAGAGAAAATGTTATCTCACGTATGATACCACGTTCCCTGAATTGATCACTTATATGTGATCATAGTCTTGAACGAGTTACGGAATAGGACCAAAAACCATGAGTACTTTTTCAGATTTTTAAAAAAATGCTCCCTTGTTAATGCAAGATCCTGGTTTCACCAGTATACAACGACTATTGTATGCCATTGTACTATCCTGTTTCGCTGCAAAACTCGATATATTATAATTTAAAATTGGTGTGCGTTACGCTTCGGGTCATATATTTTATATTCAATTAATATTTAACTTTACATGCTAAAATGGAAAATTGCATATTTGTATAGTACTTCATAATTTTACACCCGCATTTAGATAAATAAATTTTGTGATATTAGTAGGAAGGAAGAACAATATAACAATCGGTTCTTTTCACATAAAGAACACCCTGTTCTCGGGTTATACGTATAAATTGTTCTTGCTATTCATCTCAAGAGGTAGAAATTGATTCTATACTCGTCGAATTGGTCATGTGTTAATGTTTTTCTGCTCTTCGGTCGTAATGTGTTCATTTGTTCTTCTCCTTTTTGAATTGTGCGTCGTAACTGTTAACTTTTCATCTGTACTTAAAGGGCCCATTCGTTTTCTTGTTTTGTTACTTTTGTACTTGTTGTTGGATTTTCACTTTTTATGAGATATTGAACAAATTAAAAGTATATTATGCAGAAATAACTACTTTCCACGTGTACACTATTCGCCATTAAAATTGCAACACCGTGAATCTAGGATGATACAAACGTAAACTTTACATGAAAAGAAGATGATGAAATATGAAAATTTAAGCGCAGCTGAACGACACAGGAAGGAGAAATGGCGTCTCAAACCATGTATAAAAGGAAAGTAACGTGGCCGTTCCTTATTAGGGAATAGTTTTCAAATGTCTGTTGTTTATGAAAAGATGTTGTTATGACTCGCAGAAGTAGGAAAAGCAACCACTACGTGTCGGAATTTAATAGCTTTGGGGTTGAGGCCAATCGGAGAGTTGTATATCATTCCAAGAAATTTCAGGGATCGGATTCTTTTTGCACAAACTCACAATCTCGTCATCATTTAGCATTTGAAATACACAGTCTTCTGCATCGCATGCCATCCAGGTTTCTACATCTTCTTCATCGCATTCTTGAAATTCTGGGATCGATTGGACAAAGTCAGTAATATCCTACCCGTGGTCGTCATATTGAAGTCTTTTTCGCCTTCTAAATCTGAAAATCCCCAAATATCCCTAACCTTGGGTTTTCCCGTCACTTTTGACCTGACGCGAAACAACTGTTGAACATTACCCTGTTCGAAAATGTATTCATATGCAGTACATGTAGTTAACAAAAAAAAACTGGTCCGGATAATAAACGTTCGGATAAACGAAGTTCTACTGTACAATCTTTCTGCTGCTCTTTCATTTCCTTCAGTCAATTCAAAAATCAAATGCATATCTTCCAGCTCGATGTTTGTAAAAAAGTTTCATACTCCTCTGCGCTCGATGATAGTTCAAATGACTGCCATAATGCAGGTCTGTTTCCTCCAATGTTCTTGTGAACAACGCCACCTAGAGTCTAACGAAGACGTTTCCGACTATGGGTTGTTATGCAAATCTGAAACCTTGTGATATCGCCTACCTCCCCATAAATTTGTCCCAATATATAATCCTGGGACACCCTATGTATACTATAAACACTTTTATTTTCACGTTTAGTTATTTCCATATTTGATGTATTAATTTCAAAGGAATATATTTGCATTTAAAAAAAAGATGTTTTAATGAACATTTTTAAAAGATGTAGAACATAAGGAACTTTTCTTCTAAGGGAATAGTTTTCCCAGTTCTAACTTATGAACAATCGAATTTTATAAATAAATTTGTCTAAGAATGTATGTCTGGTTCTTTGATATTAAATCAAAACAACTTTCAGAAGTTAGAGAAAAATTGTGTGTTATTACTGTCGTTTCATTTTAAGATTGCTATTTTAATTCAAATAAATCATCTCTAGGATCGATTTTATTTTGTATTCAGAAGTAATGTTCTATCTTATGACTTATTACATATCGATTCTTTCTATTATTCCATTTGTGTTTACTGTCTAAACGAGAAATAGATAAATATGTTGAATTTATTGAATTAAACTAGAAAGTCTTCAATGAATGTTCTTGGTGTCAATAATTAGCTGGTATTTTGAAAGTTTAATATTTATTCTTTTAGTGAGAGGAGATATTGCGTTTTCAATTAAGTTAATCATACATATTTGTGTTTTGTATTTCAACAAATGTCTGAATTCGGGAAAATATAACATTCTTCTAATATCTGCAAATGCACTAATAATAATTTCATTATTATCTGTTTCTATGAAATTATTTTCTGTTTAACCATTATTCCCTGCATTCTTCGTGTTAGCATTATAATAATAAAACATACATATGTCTATCTTCATATTTTGGGGGAAAACGAATTATATTTTATGTTTTATCCTTATCAAATTAACCGAGAAATCAACATCGCGTTTGATCCCCTAAAAAATTTATATAATATGATAATAATAATTCTTTAATATTATTCAGAGAAAAGTCTATTTTTCTTTTCTTAAAAATAACTATGTATTTTAAAATTTTATATTTTCATCAATTTGAGTAAATACACATTAAACTCACGAAAGACCATCTTTTTTTTTAGCTCTTTAACTGTCTCCGACGTATATATACGTTTCACTCAACGGGTGCGTTAAATGTCCCGAACGTATATATATGTCTCTCTTAATGCGAACCTAGTGCTTCCGCAGCTCTGATATTTTCTGGAATATAATGTGTGACTTTCAATTAGATACGATTGTAAGCATTCAGTTGTTAAAAAATTTCTTTTCTTTTTTCTTTTTTTTTTTTGCGGATTAGAAATATTTTTCCTATGAGGAAAGATTTTTTACTTATAAGGAGAGGGCACGACTAAGGAAATTTATTTTGGGGTCGAGACTTGGTGTAATAGTAGTACTCTTTTAGGGTGTTCACCCCTCAATGTAAGTTCAACGCGCTATCTATTGCGCTATAGGGACACAACAAGCGACTTTCATTTTTATATATGGTGTTGGACAATTACTTTTCTTCGTTACTATTTATTCATTACTTGTTTAATTAATGAATTAAAATTTGTATTAACATCAAGTGTCATCCACTACAAGTTATATATGTGTGTGTGTGTGTGTGTGTGTGTGTGTGTGTGTGTGTGTGTGTGTGTGTGTGTGTGTGTGTGTGTGTGTGTGTGTGTGTGTGTGTGTGTGTGTGTGTGTGTGTGTGTGTGTGTGTGTGTGTGTGTGTGTGTGTGTGTGTGTGTGTGTGTGTGTGTGTGGGGTGTGTGTGTGTGTGTGTGTGTGTGTGTGTGTGTGTGTGTGTGTGTGTGTGTGTGTGTGTGTGTGTGCAGAGAGATGGAGTGTGAACTAATAGTAGGAACTGGAAAACGAGCATAAAAAAACAAGTTGTTTTAATCTTTTTCTTACAATACGCTCGTGTTATTGCTTTTAACTTTTAGTACCCCTAAAAAATGATAAGATATAACATTCCTTAAAATTATTGCTATGTCGATTATAATACAGTATAAAAGGTTGAAACATATAAAGAAAAAATTTTCTGCATGTCTGAATCATGAATTAGTTCCAGTTATTTATGAGACGCATATTATACTATAGAAGAAATAAGCAATTAATACATATTTATGCATGTCATAACAGTTAATTAAATGATCGTGTAAAGATGAATACAGCGATTGTATATTACATAATGGATAAATCTGATACGGACTATCTATATTCGAATCACGCACACAAAAGGGTAAACATTTTGTTACAGAATTATTTAAGTATTAAACAAGTAAAATGAAGAATATAATTATAAGATCACATCATTTATAAACCCATTACAAGTATAAGACATAAATCTTGACAAAAAGAGTGACAAAATTATAATAGGAAGAGAGAAAAGTATAATTAATCTGTTAGTTGTCTAAACCAAGGATCGGCAACCTATGGCACTCTACTACTTTACAAATTTGTCACTTTTGAGTGGATGGAAGTTGATAAATTTGTAATGGTCCTTATTTGACAAACATCTTTGAAATTATGGACATTTACGGAATTACGAAAACATCTGAAAGATTAACTTAAATCTAAAGATAAACTTACAGCTATTTTGTAATTAGTTGATTGTCATTGCTGGAGAGACTTAATTGTTTGAAAAACATAACATGTACTCTGCTTTCTGGTTCTACATATCTAACAAGGGGAGGGCACGACTAATGGAAATTCATTTGGGGTCGAGACTTGGTGTAAAAGTAGTGGCCCTTTAGGGTGTTCAACCCTCAATGTAATTCCACGAATGGCCAAGTCAATTCGGAGAAAATAGCCTTCGAAATTCATGCTTAGCTTTTATACAATTAAATTTCATTTAATTTATAATTTTATCCAACGATTCTGTAGCCTGGTTGGCAAATCGCTTGCATACTATGCGCGAGATCATGGTTCGATTCAGCGATCAACTTTTTTTTCATTTCATTAAATTATTTTTAAAATTAAATAAATTTATTTATGAAAGGTTTATTTAATATTAAATTATACCTCCCTTTCTCTCTGTATGCATATATATATATATATATATAATATTTAAACTTGTAGTGGATGTTAATCCGAATTTTAATTCATTAATTAAACTTAATCAATGAATAAATAGTAACGAACAAAATTAATTGTCCAACACCATATATAAAAAAGAAAGTCGCTTGTTTTGTCCCTGTAGAGCAATAGATAGCGCTTTGTACTTCTATTACAAAGGTCGTGGGTTCGAATCCCACCTGGGATTGCTTAATTTCAGAGATTGTTATTTATTTTTTGCTATATACTATTTTATTAGAATAATTAGATTTAATTAATGAATAAATAGTAAAAAACGAAAAAAATTAGTCCAACACCTTATATAGAAAGGAAAATTGAAAATCGCTTTCTATTTTGCCACTTATTTGCCATATTGTATTCTGTAATATGTAAATACATATTTATATTAGTTTGAACTATTTAATAAAAAGTAACTAAAAAATAAAATTTTTCTTTGTAGACCTAAGTAGGAATTGACTTTTTTTTTTTTTATTACTTTTCTTCAGCTAGTCATTAACATTTTCGGCACATCACTTTGACTGTGAAAATGTTATTTGTGTAAGAAAAAAAGTTATATCTCATCACTCTATCTAGAATTTTAAACATGATTGATTCGAACTTCTAGAATTTTATGCAAATAGCTTGATTTTCGAAATACACTTAAAGATTAACAGGCACATCAAGGAGAAATCATTCGAATGGGATGAAATTCGATAGATGTGATGTATACGAATAGAAAAAGAAACAGTTAATGTTTCAATGAAATTGAATGTTTTGTTCAACTACATAGAGAGAACCAATCAATATGCGTTGTTTGACCTCTTACATTTATGTGGGATGTTAATCCACTTAACATTGATCGGTGTAGTCAGCAGACGTTAAATTGGGAAATTTCCTGTCAAACCTTTATCAAATATTCATTTCAATAGTCGAGACCCTGGGATGGTTGAAAATGAATGCTGTTTAGATTCTAAACAGGATCTCTTTGATATGTATTTTGGTGACCTAGCTAATCAAGGAAGTATTCAACATGACAACCTATAAACTAGATTGACACAGGCCCCCGACCATTACCCTACTGAAATATAAGGGTAACCCAAAGAAAATGGCACTACAGTCGGTTTAACAAATGTTTTAATGTTATTAATATAAATTAGTATACAAAGAAAGAAGTAACATACACGTAATAATGGGGAAAAAACAAAGTCGCCATGTGGGTTTAGTGTCCCAGCGATCCATGACATAATGGATATTCTGGGTGAAGAAGCTGCGGTATTGGTTTTGGAAATAATTTTCACGAGCAACTAGGACCTTATTACCGTCGGGAAATCTCCGTTTCTTCAGAATTTTTTTGAAGGGCGCCGGGAAGTCTGGGCTGTGAGGAGGATGTTCGAGAGCCTCCCATTAGAATTGCCGTAACAATATTTGGCCCCCACAGACCGTGACGCCCCCTTCCTTTTTTCTCATAACTCCTAAGTTCTTTTTGACGGCCAGATTAATGGCAAAACTTTTCCAAAATACCAAGAAGAAAACGGATCGAATAAAAAATGTATATTTTTGGATAGAAGTTTTGTGAGAATGGGGAAGCCAAAAAGATAATTAGTGCGGTTTTTTGGAAATTAAATCCACAACCGGGAAGAAGGATACCCCATCGCAATTGAATAAATAAGAAAAAAAACAACTTCTCATCTAAAATTTCGTAAATATTTTTAACCTATAAGGAAGGTGACTCTAAAAAAGGTAATATTTTTATAGGAAGTTAGATTAGACATTTAAAATTATTATAATTAAGATAAGGATCTAGTTGCGCGATCTGACTTGAATATAAGGTTTAATTTTTGGGCCATTTTCATTTTAAGAAATTGTTAATTAGAATTTAAGAATTTTAAGTTATTTTTAATAAAAGTTGTGTTAAAACCCAAAAATTCTCATCATTTAGATAACCCCTCACCTCTAGCTTGGAACCTAGCAATCATCCAGGATGGCTATGCCCAAACCTGGGGACGAGCTTTTGAAAATTGGTTTTTAATTTCTTTCCAATTCATGCAATAATAACGGGCAGCATTGACAGTCGTATGGTTTGGAGGCATCCATAATTCGAAAGATGCCTTTTAACGAGCTCCCCCGTTGTTAAATATACATCTGTGGTGATCTGATGACATCGCATACATTTCCAGCATTTTCCCCCTCTTGGGGGGTGCGCGTTATTTCTCTTCAAATTGCAGATTTTTGCGAATTTTTTTTCCCTAATATATAGACAAGGCTCCCCGAAAAAAATGGCAACACTATGCGAATACCCCTTTGATGACCCTTTCTGCTGAAGGAATATCTCTTGTCAAACCAAAAGGTCGTTCTATCAAATGAAATGGAATATCAAATAAATAATAATTTCCGGTTAAACCAATCTTAATTACACTGGGAAGTTGCTTACAGTAAAGGTAAAAGACTATATTTCATTATGTATACCACATGGTTAATTATATAAAAATAAATATGTAAATTTATTCAAGTTTTTTAAAAATAAATTTTTTAAAATATCATTGAATCAATAAGATTCAAATATTGCTTATATTCAACCTTTGGTTTGTTTTAAAAAAATATAGCGTTAAAGTCGAGTCAATTTTTTTTTTTATTTTTTTTTTAAATTTTTTTTAAAAAAATGAAAAACTTGTTAGCCATTCAGACATTCGTTTCTATTTTCTCTTTTCTCTATAACACTTTTTTTCTTTTTAAAAAAGCTTTCAAAATAATCTTAACGGTAATCTTATTTTATTTTTTTTTCCAAACAGTTCAGGAATTTTCCTGACGACCTCAAATGTAATTTTGAAGATTTATTTTTCCTTCAACGAGTGCTTTTTCTCTTTTCCGAACATACTTATTTATTTTTTTTTTCAACTGTATCTTTTTTTGTTTTTTAAAAAATGTAGTATAACTGTAACAATTGATTTTTGAGAATAAAATAAAACCTGTCCGGGTGAAATTTTTGTACTGTAAAACAAAAAAATAAAATTCGGTTAAAAGGGGTATTTGAAAGTATTACTGTGTGTGTTTTTTAATTGATAAATGTAATGCATAATGGTTTTCTGTTTTTAAAACTGTAAAAAAAAAAACAATTTGTTTCACATGTTTGATGTACCTTATCTTTTATGCAAATGGAAAAATTTTTCCTTCCGTTTTATTATATTTTTGAATTTTTTGAGACTTGAGGTTTTTTTCCGATTCAAATTCGTTTATAATCTTTTTAAAAAATTTTAATAATTTTTTGTTTTATCTTGTAAAGATTTTATGGTCTTGGGGTGGGGATGTTTAGATTTTATTTTTTTTCATTTAATTGAATAACGTTGATAGAGAATTGAAAAATAAAAGAAAAATATTTGTAAAAAAAATACGATTTTAGCTTATGCAGATGATGCAAATATAGTTTTCAAATTCCACAAATGGTGTTAGAATATTATTTCCTCTCGCAACCGAGAAACTAACAAACACAAAAAAAGTCATGTACAAAAATTTTTAAGTCAATTCTTACTTAGAACATCAAAGAAAAAAATTATTTTAGCTACTTTTTATTCAATAGTTACAATTAATATAAATATGTATATACATATGACAGAATCACAACATTAAGTGGTAATTAATTTTTATTAATTATCATTAAAGCATCGTATTGTCATCCAAACAATCTTGTATATAAAACTTCAGTTCAACTGAATGCTTTAAACGTGAGAAAACCTTTTAAAATTTTTTGACGTTGCTATCCTAAGTCGCCAATAATGATACCAACGTGGTTGTATTTGTAATTCTTTAAATAATTAGTTTTAATCAATTAATTTTTATTAATTATAATTAAATTATTGCACTGTCATTCAAAATGATTATGTATAGAAAATTTCAGCTCATTTGAGCGCTTTAAAATGTATTTTATTAACGATTGAAAATTCCATCAAATTAAATAAATAAATATATAAGAAGTGTGAGCTAATAGTGTAGAAATTGAAAAAGCAACTGAAATATTGCCTAAGTAGCTACAGGAGAAATCAATTGTTGTACACATACATTCATAAAATAAGTTAAAATTAAGTTTTTAGACGCAATCAATGGAGGAGAAAGTTTGGGAAGTTTTCGATAGAATGATTTTGAGAATATTTTTGATAGTGTTTTTGATAATGGCAAATAGCATAAATGATAAAACCTGATTTGTATTAATTGTCTGAAACACTTAGACGGAATTTAAGAATAAGTTAAGTATAAGAGGAACAGGTTCCCGTACTCTAAGTCTGTTTTAATAACATTTTTTTTAAAATAGCCAACTTATACATATGTAAGTACCTTCCTTACACGTTTGAATACAAAGGAAGACAAACATTTCCTCTGATATCAGGTGTTTTCCCTTTATGTGCATCATTTTATGTCAATTAATTGTAATAAAATGAAATCCATGTCTTGATAAAAATTTTGAGCTTTTGAAGTTTTTTCATAAATATTGTATGTGTATAATAATACGACGCCGGCTGAGTGACGTGGTTGGTTTGTCGCTGGCCCTCTGCACCTGTTGCGGGTTCGACCCCGGCCCAAGTCGGTGGATTTTCATGATGCAGAAAATCGACAGGGGGCCTTGTCGGCGATTATACGGCATGAAAAAGATCCTTGAGTGTCCGTATAGTTGAATGCTCTTGGCAAAATTAAATTCCTAAGTACAAATTTCGCATCGGCAGAGCTCAGGTGGGAAAGAAACGGCGTAAAAATTACTTGTTGTGATTGGTATCGCCTAAAAATGCAGCCACACTAAAAATGATACCAGCTCCTGGGGATATCGTACTAGGTCTGCAAAGGCATAAATATCAATTCGCAGCTCTATTGCAGATTGATTAACTTGACTTACTAGAAATATAATGCCGTATTATGTCAAGATAAAAAAGGCTATTAGGTATACATATATATTTAGACATTTTTTTCATAAAAATACATTTCATGCATAAACATAAGTCATGGAATGTGTTTCTTTCATTTACAAAGTCATTAAAGATCTGAAGATTTCCTATGGCGATACATTATAGCCATATTGAAAATCTACCGCTGAAATGGTATTAGAAAAATGTCTTCAACGATCCTTCTTTCTAAATCGACTCACTGATCGAAGTTTTTAAGATATGTTTCTTGTATATGTATATGGAAAGAGAATTTTAATATCTGTCGTCAGTATTTAAAAAAAAGGGCAAAAAGAAAAGCACTTTGCGCTTAGTACGTGTACAAAAGAAAAAATATAATTTGTACTTTTAAACTTAATTTTAATATTAATAACTTGATCTAAAAATAATATAATTGGCTATATATAGCTAAATAACTAGGACTTAAGAATTCAAATAAAAAAATTTTATTTCCTATTCAAATACAGAATGAAAATGCATTACTCTCCTCAATGGTTTTATAAAAATAGAAGAAGCAGCAAAGTTCCTAGGACCTAAAATGAAAACATCTCCTTAGTATAACCAAATACCTTAAAATATTAACAAAAGTTTTTGACTTAAAATGTAAAAGCGAAATTGCGCCTGAAAAATTATTCAAAATATTCAATGGGAAACAAAATGAAAAGAATAGTTCCTTTAATGATGAAATTTTTATTTTCCCTCATCGAATTTCACTTCTTCTACACAAAACTTTATTTTTTAATTTTTTCTATTTGCTTTTGGATTTTCAAGCACGCAAGAACACAACTCTTTTTTTTAAAGATACCTAATGATCCAAATAACAAATATAATCTTCCTCCCCCTATCAAGAATTTTAGTTAGGTAATGAAATAGGTGGATGTGAAGTCTCATTTGTCGCGTTTTCGGACCCCTCTCGTTATTACCATTTCCCTTTCTCTTCGCTTCTGACTTTCATATTATTTATTTATTTTTGGGAAGGGAACATTCTTTTCTCTTGTCGAATGTCACTAGACACTGCTCAAAAATGAAATTCCTCCTCGTTCAAATGGGGGAACGCTCGAATCGTAGGGGAGGGGGCTACAGAACGTTCATTTTATTCTAACCCCCAACACCTTCCTGTTCTCGAACTTGATGTTTGTAATGAGTTTGAAGCATCAGAAGCAAGTAGCCTTAGATTCTGTTTCTGTTGGGAGGTTGGATTGATATGTGCTGTCTGTCGGAAAGAAAGCGCGATACGTTCGGTGTCAATATAATATGAGATAGGGAAATCGACCCCTACAAGCACACGAATTTTTGCTTCACAGCGAAAGCAGTATTTCGTACCGTCTTTCCGTATATTTTGTTCCCCGAGAATGCATGCAGTTTTATGTTGTAGTTTTGGTTTGTGTGCATTGATTTGAATTCTAAGCATGTAGCTCAACAAGGAAGAAATGAACCAATGTGGTTTCGGGGTAAAATAAATGTGAAACATATAATATGCTACAAATATTTCGTATTGTTTGAAGTTAATTTTAAGATATCCGACTACGTTCGAACCATGATTTTGCAAAAAGGTATAACGGGAGAATATTTATGATATTAAGTGTCACTTAGGATTAGAAAATGTATATAAAATTGTTTTTAAGAATACATTATACATATAAAAATTACTTGAGTATTAATAATTTGACAAAAATGAACATTGAATGACCTTTTTTCAAAATGTTCTCTTTTGTGAAAAATGCTCTATTATAAAAAATATTTTGCCTGTATATATCCTAAGCAGACCTCTGTACAGAGGCTCAACTAGAACTTTTGATACATATAACTTAGAAGTGGGTTTGTCCATGTTTTTACGACAACAGAGGAGATAATTTTAAGAAAAAACACCGAGAATTATTTCAATTGGTTGTAACTCTGAAAATAATGAATTTTTCAAACAAAAATAATTCAGACTCTGAGAAGTCTTTACTTTATATAACCACACACACACACAAACAAAATATTATTATTTTAGAAGCATTTCTTATAAAAGGAGAACATTTTGAGAAAAGGTTATTCTAAGATACTTTTTTGCCAAAATATTGTATTTAAATAACTTTTTTTTGTCAAATTGTCCTTAAAACAATTTTATACGTGTATTCTAATCTATGTGACACTAAATATCGTGAAAATTATCTATTTATGCTTTTTTAAAAATCATGGTTGTGGACGTAGTCGGATACCTTTTAAGTGTGGAAATATAATCGAGTATTTCTAAAATCATATGTACCAACAAGGAAAACATTCATGAATCAACTGCAGCACTTTGAAAAGTAATGACTTTGCAGAGTTAAATTTTGCCCTTAACTCATTAATGCGCACTTATTTTGAAAAAAAAATCGCCAAAAGTTTTTTGTTTTTAAAAAATACGTTTTAGAACACTATTTTGTCTAAAAATAAAAATAATCAATCAAAAATTTTTATTTAATTATGCATTTTGATCCTTATTGCATAAGGGTCGAATATTGCAATCTATCTCATATATCGACTTTATAAACTTCTTTTCGAATATCTGTTTCAAAATAAACATATTTTACTAGCAAAAATATTCATGTATATTTTACAGCAGAAATAACAATAACAGTGCTATTTATTTTAAAAATTAGTAAAGTTTTCGTCTGATATATTTGGAAGCAAGGTACAGCATATAGCCCAACATTGTAATTATTACACGTATGACAACTCGCTTCCTTTTCTTTTGCTGTCTTAGCTCAACACAGCGCGCGCAATATCTTGAGAGAGAGCTTTTTTATGTTGGTGTAACAAAAACTAGGAAAATAACATTCCGTTAGTCATGGAATTTCTAAAGTTTTTATTTACCCGCTTTTTACACTTGTATCGCTGTGATAACTTTGTATAAATGTCTTTCTATACCACTCTGTTTCCTCTGAAATCTAAATTTTTCACGTCATCATTTTTTATACAAAACATATAGTGTTTCAAATACTAATGTCTGGAAGCAAAATTGGTAAGAATAATTTTTGATAATATTTATCGAAATATTCTTATAAATTTTATCTTAATTTTACGAAATCGTAACGACTGATCACAGTTAGTCTCACGAATGCAGACGGCAATCATTTATATTCGAGTGGGGAAATTACAACAGCATAATATGACCTCGCACCACTACCCTTCATTAGTGCAATAGTTTGGCCAGTTTAACACGATTGAATTAACTCGATCGTACACGTTAAGGTGTTAAACATATTTTTATTTCCAGGTTTGTTCAAACATATTTTATCTTATCACCGGGGAAATTATTTAAAATTTTCATGTTTTCAGAGACAGTATTTTTCTCAGTGTCTTATGTTCCAAATTATTCCATATATTTGCATAAAAAATACCCTAATTTTAATCTAGTATCATTCATGAGCTTACCTAAATTAATAAACCTTGTCTTTAAGATTTTTATCAAAAACACAAAAGTGTCGTAAATTCCTATTATAGAATTTTTGTTCTTGTTAGATTTTTTCTCATGTGACTACGATTAAAACAATCAATCATATATCTAGCATTATAATTTACTTTAAAGCCATCAATGTATACCATAACGACTTAAATGAATAACCAAGCATTTAAAGTTTATTAATATTTACTGATGGAATAATTTAATTATCACAAAAAATACTTCGAGATTTGACATCGCAAAAAGGTTTCGAAAACTTTCACTTCTTTTTAAATAATAATAAAAAAAAAAATATTTACATTATTATTTTACAGTATTAATTCGTTTTAAAAAGAATTTTCACTGTGTAGAGTTAGAGCTCTGGCGAAAAGAAAACTTTTGTAAAAACTTTTTTTTTAATTTAGCGTCCAAAAATTGATTTATTTAAATAATGTGTATACCTAAAGGCACTTTTTGCCGCAATTATTTCTTCATCATTATTGTTAATAAACTTTTTATTCATACACATACCATTTTTTAAGTATCTGACTTATTATGAAGTTTGAAACAAAGTTTGTTCCCTTGAGGCGCGTTGTATTATGCTTTTGTTGATCACACACACACAAAGAAAACCCCCAAGAATTGACGTGTTGTCTTTTCGCTCATTTCTAGAGAAGACATTCAACAAAAACGTTAAGTTTCCATAATCGCTTAATTTCGTATATAAAAGTATTAAAATTAATTTGAGGCATTCGGATATTATACAAGAAAATTGCATCGCATAATTATAGAAAAAATTAGGTATATATTACGGAAGATTTACTAAAACTTTTAAACTCTCACATTAAAATGCTTTTATTAAAATGCTATATTTTATCACTAAAAATTTTACTATTAAGTTTTAATAATGCATCTCGCAACTTCTGTTTAACTCTTAGATAAAAAAAAAAGAAAGTATTCTAGATTAGGCCGGAAATTAAGAGTAAAAAGTTTCGCCGTTAAAAATATTGCTTAAAAAGATGGGTTTTTGTTTTAAATTGCCAATTTTATTACTAACATGACAGTTCTAAGATACTGTGACACTAAAGAAGTTCTGGAGTACACTCACTTCCAAAAAGTTAAGCACGAAGATAAAATGCAAAAAATCAACAAATACTGCTTTGATTGACACAAAAATTTGACAGTAAAGTAGCATATATATTTATACATAAAACAAAATCAATAATTATATACAGAAATGAAAAACAGTATTAAATTTTTGTAAGTTATCAGATAATGTCATAATGAAGACTTAAACAGAATTGGCGTATAAAGTGAAAATAAACAGCATAAAATAAAAAAAGCGACATTAATAGGTATGTCATCCCCCCATCTGTGTATGCAAAGCTACACCTTCTGACTATGCTTTCAATTAGGTGGTCAACCACCCAGAATTAAGCAATCGCCATTCTTCTTGTAGAGCAGCTAACAGCTCAATAAGAGTGGCTGAGTGTGTGGAGGAAACGTGAAGATACAGCACGGCCGAGAGCAACCCAAATTTTTTCAATGGGATTAAGGTCGGGCGAATATGCTGGCCACGCCATACGCGCAACTCCTTCTCCAGGTAATCATCGACGATGTCAGCTCTATGGGGACGTGCGTTATCGTCCATTAAACAAAGTAGGGTCAACTGCTGCAGCGCGTACAATCTTTGCCAATGGTACTAGGACTTCATCGCGATACCGGACAGCCGTCACAGAACCCCGTTTAAAAGATTTGCAGGTCGGTGCGGTATCCAATGAAATCTCTTCTACCATCATCTTCATAATGCTTCCGCCTCGGAATGCGTGAGGATGCTCGGTGATGTTTTGGGGCTGATTGCGTGTTCCTTGTTTACGCCATAATATCCTTATACGTTTGTCATCTGCTCCAGAGCAAATCTTAATTCATCAGTAACATGACATTAAAAGCCCCAGTCAGACACATTCCAATTGCCATGTTCCCCAGCACCACTTTTAATCGTGCCCCTCTTGATTGACGGATAGAGAAACACAAACTCGAGGTATCCGGGCATACAGTCCATTCATATGTTACCTCGGCGTACGTAGCTGCAGATATAGCCTGGCCTAATGGACGCTGTAACCACAGATGTGACACGTGTGGAGGTCGCTCTGCGATTCCGCTTGGCTACAATAGCAATGAGGTCGATCTTCTGCGGTGGTTGTAACCCTTGGGCGACCACCTACGGCCTTCGGACAGCTGTCTGTGTGGCTTTGAATTGTGTCCATAAACGTGAAATTACAGAATGATGAACGCCAAAGAAAAGAGCAACATCTGTGATCGACTGTCCTGCTTCAATGCACCCCACAGCACGCCAGCGCTCAGAATCTTCTTCATTCGTTTTCTGAAGTCATAGAAATACGTATGTCTTAAACAAATTACACGAAAGTTTTAAATACCTCTATCAGCACTTACAATCACCTTCTGTAACCCTTCATAAACCTGGCTTCTTATAAGACCGCCCTTTTGCATATTTCTTGACGTGAAAGCACGATTGGCTGTTACCTTACATATTTGCATACTTCATTCACTCTACAAGGAATTGCATCCTTCTTCATTCCTGATTGATTCCGAAAATTAGCATTTTCCTCTCCTTGCTTAACTTTTGAAGTGAGTTTAGGTGCTGTAGGGTTGATCACAATCGTCTTACCAGAAAGCATCCTTGCCATTTTACCCCAATAAAAATAAACTATTCTTAGGCAGTATGGTTTTGGTTGATTACTCTAATGTCAACACATGATTGTAACATCAATCTCATGTGGTATTTACATCTCGATAGCCAGGGTAATCCTCTCGGTCCAGCAGCTATCAGTGGGCTCAAAGATCCAGTCAGCCTCCCCGCATTTGTCCAATAACCGGACCGTACCTAAAAGAAAACTGACTTTTGCCTTTGTCTTTATAGGTATCCGACTACGTTCGGGAACCGTGATTTGCAAAAAAGCGTGTAAATGGATGTAATATTTATGATATTTAGTGTCACTAGATTAATGCAGCGTACTGTTTTGCGATATTATGACAAAATTGTTTAAATAATAATAGGCTTTTGTGTGTTAACTTAGAATGTTCTTTTTTTCAATGCTCTTTTTGTAAAATACTTCTATTGCATAATATTTTCGGCCGGTATTCAGCCCGTGATCTCTACAGAGTGCTCAACTAGAATTTTGAAATGCATAACTCGAAAGTCGGTTTATCCATGTTTTACGAAAACAGAAGGGAGAAATCTCAAGAAAATACTCCGATAATTATTTCAAAATGGTTGTAACTCTGAAAATAATTTGAATTTTTCAAAATTCATAGTTGAGCCTCTGTACACAGGTTTGAGAGCTTATATACAGCAAGTATTAATACAATAGAAGCATTTTTACAAAAGGAGAACATTTGAAAAGAGGTTATTCTAAGTTAATTTTTTGCTAAAATATTGTATTTAAATAAATTTTTTTTGTCATAATGTCCTTAAAATAATTTTATACATACATTCTAATCTAAATGACACTAAATATCCTGAAAATTATACATTTATGCGCTTTTTAAAATCATGGTTCTCTGAACGTAGTCGGATACCTTGCTAACACCTAAAAAACATTATCATCGCACATAAATGAATTCGTTATGCGAAAATGATGCGTAGTTTCAGTCTGCATTCGGGGACGCATGAGTTCATCTTAAAGTTTTCGTATTTTTATTTGTTTTATTTCGGTCCTGTCCCTCAAATATTCTAAATGTCTCGAAATTTGAGAATATGCTTTATTTTTTTTCTAAAAATTATAATTGAAATAGCTGATGGTCACTACTTGTTACGTATGACAAAGTATACTCAGTCATGATAAAAAAACCCTGTTATTTCGCCATGACGAGTATACTCGTCAATTAAAGTTAACCGGTTCATAATAAAACAAATCTAAACGCACAATAAAAGTTATCATTAAGATTTATATTTACAAAATAGTTTCCCCAAGAACTTTATAAAACATAACTTTTAGCTGTTAAATGCAGAATTAGTCGTGGAATTTATTTCAACAAAAAGTAACTTGTCAAATGAAATTTTCGGGCGCGAGCTCTGTCTTAAAAAGCAATCAAGTGATACTCTCAATTCTAATTTTAATTCGACTTTCATGGACGCATTTCAGCAAGACAGCATTTAAAGTGAAATCCTAATTACTGTCTCAAGAATGAGCCTTTGCTGAGCACTTGAGATTTCTGTTTAGTAAAATGAAGCGAATAACACTTAATGACTTACCGTTCTTCTGAAAATCGAAACCTTCAATTGCAGAGTGCATTTCAACAGTTACTGTCTAATCCGTCTGTGTTTTTGAGAAAGAAATAAAAAAGAGAGAGCATTCATTCGTTTGGTTTGTTGAATGACAGGTTACTGTTAAGTGAAATATGTATTAACTTGAGTTTTATTTCGTAATTTGAAGATCAGTTGCGGTCTGTTTCTGTTCGCGTATGAGAATTATTCAGACTATACGGATGCATAATGAAAGAAATTTTGTTAAACAATGAAATTTTGAATCAAACAAGGCAACATCATGAGTTTAAAAACTGTTGACTCTCTTGATATATTAGTAATAATATAACGCCTCAGAATAGAATTTTACGAAGAGAGAAAAGGAAGTATAAAATTATCATTAACATTATACCAGTTTTTATTAACATGCTTTTATTAGCTTCACCTGTATGTAGCGGAGAGAGAGACTCTTGAACTTAAGTTTTACCCCTTTTAAAAAGGTCAGATTAATTCAAAATTTTGCGCACTTGTCACGACCGATTACAATACAATATTTTGTTCCATTGTCCTGATCAGGACCACCAGATTAACGATTTCCTATTTCCAAATTTGGCGACTAATCTCCATATCCCAATTCCAGATTTGGCGACTAAAATATTAGATTATAAACCCTAAAGCAAAAACGTCATGGTTAATACAAATACAACAAACCAAAAAAGTGTTCTTAAGCGAAAAAAAGGAAGGGTACGTCAGCAATTTCTTTTTGTCCAGTTTCTGAAAATGAATAAATGATAGTTTAAAAACCAAAAAACTCGCTTTATTGCAGATCGAATTAAAAAGGAAAGAAATTATATTTTTAAAAACTAAAACCCGGTTTTTTTGTGAATCGAAATAAAAGTAAAAATAATTTTTAATATAGTAATAAAATGACCAACGAGAAAGTTAATGTCATTGTGATAAAAGCATGGGGTGCTCGATATTGATTGTTATAATTTCTTACTAGTTCTTATTCCGAAATGCTGCGTTAGTGTAAAAATGTAGCACAAAGCACCCCACGCTTTTACCACAATGACGTTAACTTTCTCGTTATTTTTATTCTCCTTATATAAAGAATTATTTTTACATTTTATTTCGATTAACTACAAAAGTGTTTTTTAGTTTTTAAACTATAATTAGTTCATACTTAAATATTGGTAATTACGATTGCGAGTAGTCATGGTCGCTAAACCATAGCCGGCTTCTGCTGCAGTGGAGGCGTGGGTTATAATTTGATTCCACTAACAACCTGTGCCGTGTAGCATGACTGATTCCCCTTAAATTTCAAAGAGGTTCCTAGTCATCATGTTAGCGTCGTAGAAATTTAAGGCTGTTTTCGCTGAATGTACAAGAGCTTAAACAAAACGCGGAACTCATTTTCAGACACAAAAATGCCTCTTTTTTCTACTAAAAGTCGGCTTCTTCTTGTGGGTAGGATAACCACGTTCCTATGCACACGTGCACCCCTAAACCATTGCCTTTGGTCATCGCCCCGGCAACCTTTGACACCGTGAATATAACCCCTTACTCCGCCCACGAGCTAGATGTAACTCTAAGATAAAGAGGCCGATCGCTACCATCCCGAGACCCTAGAGAGGGTAGTGGAGAAGTCCGATGGAAAACTTCAAACAGGACGGATGTAGTCCTTTCCCTCATAAACAGCAAAATTTGAACTCTAATGAACTAACCATCGTTTTAAATGACTTCAATGTATATACTGTAATTAATAGCTGTGACGTAAATAAACCAAATAATTAAATAAATATCACGCTACCTTTTTTTTTCTCAAACGTCACAATACGTTTGAGCAATTTTATTTTAAATAATCTACGTATTGAATGTGCATATTTTAAAGAAGTAATCAAACGGCGTCTACTCCTCTAATAATAATCCACGCGAAATCTGACAATTTTTTTAATAAGCCCTTCCTTCAAGAGATTAAACGTCTTTGCTTAACACAAGTAAGTCGAGGTACAATTCATTTTACGAACGACTATTAAATGAGAACCGGAAACAGCATCCAAAGTGTAACGGCACGACGTGCCATTTTCTGTTAACCCGCGATGTTTAAAGGAGAGAGAAGTAAAGCAATATCTGTTAACCAGAAAAACGTTGTAGCCCGCTCCACCTTAAACCATTAGCTAATGGCTTTTGCGTGTTCCGCTTATAAATACGCCTCATATTTTCATCTCAACTACCAGGAAAATAAAATTTTGGGAATTTTTCTATTAACTCGGGCAGTGGGAAGATTGCCTTTTCCGCAATGCAAAACGTATGCACCTCGTTGGAAGTAAGTTATGGTGCAAAACGAACGGAAATGGAAGCGTATGCCTCTCTTAATATTTTTAGCTTCACCGCGCTCCCGTTGCTTTCCCAATTTGTTGTGGGCGCTTTTGTCACATGGGTGACGCATTTTTCTTCCACGATGAGACTTGCTGACTGGATCTTTGCTCTTCTTTTATTTGTGTGTTTTCTGCTTAGACGGATGATTACTTTATTTTATTAGCCTTCTCACACAACAAGCCGCAGACGTGTTTGAATACCTGAAAACGTGAATCAAGCTTCCTTTTTCCTCCAAAAGTTCTCAGAGAAAATGAAAGGTTTAATTCATTATTTTTTCACCTCGTAGTTGATGCTACAGTTCGGGATATTTATATTTATTTATATTTGGCGCTTTGAGGTAATTGAAATCGATGCAAATGCCGTGGAATGTTTTTAGGAAAGATTAAAAGTTTATAATTTTGAGTTCTTTTTAAATAAATGCACGGCCTTCTTTATAATTAAGCTTTTAATCTTCCTGCAAAATTTAAACTTTATTTGTGCATGTTTATTTAATTATAATTCATAAATATATGTTTTAATGCATACGATTGATGGTGCAAACTATAATGTCTTGCCTTCTAATATTGCGTACATTTTTGGCATTTCCTTGGAAAAACTTCTTTTGTAATGGCATATTTAATTGAAGGAGTGAGGGTTTATTGACGTCGCATTATAAAGCTGAACGAGAGGCTATTGGTGACGGACCCGCAATTTTGAACCATAGTCAAAATGACAAGGGAGAATTTTGAGTGGGCATCCTCATCTCTGACTCGCCCCGCCCCGCCAACGGAGTGACTTTGAACTTGGACATATTTAACGCATCAGCCCTCTACACGGTCGGTTCAGTGGTACCAGGTTCTTACTCATGACATGCCGGCCACAAGTCCGTAACCTTGATCACTAGGCTACCATGTCCCCAATACTGTATGAGATAACAATTCTGTGACTGAATGAAATACCGTGGCCACATTCTAAATTGACTCTAGAATGCATATAACATTTTCTTTGATTAGCATCAATCAATTTAATGTGCTCCAATACCTTGTATATATGTGGGAAATAAAATAAAATCATAAGGTTTCAAAGTAATTTTCTGCGAATGCGTTGTGAAAAGTTTACTATAGAAAACGTATAAGAAAAAATATTTTTATCCAAATAAATCACCCATTTTATTTAAAAGAGTAGCATATGAATGCATTTTAAATATTTACAGTTGGTGTTTTCAAGCAGTATAGCTAAAAATTCTAGGCTGTGTAAAATATTATTATAAAACCTATTTAAAGTATATCCATCTATAATATCTAAATGTAAATGCGAAATGAATTTCAAAAGATAAACCTACTCTTTTTGCGTAATAAAATTTTTAAAAAGCATAAAAAATTAAAACAATGCCAACTATATGAACTCTCTAGAGAACAATAAATAAATTTAAAAAATAATGGTTTCTCGAAATAAAAGAGCATCTTCTTTCTATCCAAAAGTACACCTCATTTAGTTTTCATACTTTTCAATATTACCCTTTAACAATCGTTTTAACTTGAAGCTATTAGCAGATAAAACTGAATCGATAGTAAATTTTTCTGCTTGTGCTACTTTAAACTACCTACCACAAATTACTTTTTGAAAAACAACAAACACGAAAAAAATATGATTGGATGCATTTTAGCCCTGATACCGTATCTTTTCTTTAAATAATATTCCTTTTGTAATGCTGATATTCAATTGGAAAGCATTGTATTTTGATGGCTGTATTCTGATATTAAAATTTCCCTCTTGAAGATCGGATTTTTTCCCGTGGCATTTTAAAGCCTTATATTTACGAGGAGTGATATTTTTTTTATGAAAGATCTGTATAAAACTTTGCCAACTAAAAGACGTTCTTAAAAACGATCTATAAATTCGAGTTTTTATCGCTGCGCGGAAAACAGCAACTGTTGATTTCCCAATGATATGCCCGAGGAATAGATACACTATAATCTATTATTACACGACTAAAATTTCAATTTACGATGTTTCCTAATACGAAAAGCGGAGAACGATTTTGACACTATAAAAAGAAACGACGACTTGAAAAAAATAATTTCGTAATAAAAGTATCTTAGCATGTCTCTTTACAAGCACTCCTGTAACTGATAACAGTAAATGCCAATTTTAAAATTTCGAGTCTTATTTATAGATTCAGGTTTTTAATAGTCGACAAAACCCTCAAAAATAAAAGGAACTAGGAATTATATTATTATATTTTGCATTTTTCTTACATATATTTTGTGTTTAATAGACAGAAAAATTGTAAATTAAATCTGTTCTCCTTTTATTGGTTATTTTGTTTATGTGCTCAATATTGAAGAGAACTAAAATAACAATGAAAAAAGTTGAAATTTTATGTTTATTTAATGTGTTTTATGAATTTGTGATATTTTCTTTATCTTCCAATTTGATAGTGTTTTTTTGTAAAATACTTTAAAGTGACAGTATTTTTCGAAGAAAAAAATTAACATTTCTCCACTTTTATTTTGAAACTAATGTTATTTTTAATAGTTATTTATAATATACCAACAATTTGTAAAGAGATTTTAAAGATACAGCTTTGGTAATGGTATAAATTTCCGATTTGATTCAAAAATATTACAATAATCATCATGTAATTTGTTACTTTAATGTATTTAATAAAATATTTTCCTCATTGTGCAAACTTTAAAATGTAGAAAACAAAATATGAGGATCTCTTATTTCATTCAGCTAAAAATTTTGTTTTTCTTCCATGAAATTTGATAAATTTTCTCCTTCTATTTGTAGTAGTATTAAATAAGAAAAAATTATCTTAATATAATCAAGAAGCCTGCTTTTCGTCTATTAAATTATTTTTAATAGATTTTTCTTAGCAAATCGCTTAACATAAAATCAGTAATAAAAATGATTTTATTGCACATATCTCATTTCGTTCATAATCTAAATTATAGTTTGCATCATGAAAATATATTAAGAAGTCTTGTTATATACTTTTTATATTAATAATTTAAAATTATTGCATATTATTAAATCAATTTTTGTTTGTATTACCAGTTTTAATTTACAATATTTGGATATTTTGTTTCATTTGTATATATTTAATAATAATTCAGTTTAGACAAATGATTTAAATTCGGTACATACAAAAGGTTTCTATTTGAACTTATCTTCTTTTTATATAAGGATCTTATATAAAATAAATTACAGTAGATATACCAATTGTTTGAACACACTGTTAGATTGTTTTTATTACAAAAATTCTATTCACCTTTTAAACAAATAGATTAAAAACAATCCGAATTTTAACAATTTTAAAATGCATTTTTTGCATATTATTACGTGCCTATAACGTATTTAACAAAATCTCAAAATGATTCAAATATAATATTTACAGTGCGTTTTAGTTAATATAAAAATACGTTTAATTTTTTTTATCAGTAGAGCTACTTTAGCTTATGTCATTGTATTATGTCTTTAGCTTATGTAGAAAGTAATATTCTGTTGATTTTTTAAAGATTTTTGCAGGTTTAGCTATTAACTTTTACTAGCACAAACTATTCAATCTTTTTATTTATAAGAATGAAAAAATTTTATCTAATTTTTTAGGTTTTTTTTTAAAAAATTAACTTTATTTCCACAAGGTGAAACTGCAAATTTCATTTTAAAAAAACTTAAAAAATTATTAGTAAGGGTAATTAATTCTGATAATCAGAGCTATGGTAAGCAATTATATGTGAATACGGAAAAAAAAGATTTCTTAAAAAAAGAACTACGAAAAAATATCTTTCATCCTCGTAGATACAAGCTAAAAAAACACAGATAAAAAGAACATTTATATTCATGAAACTTGTTCGATTCTTTTTACTTATCTAATTCTTAATATCAAACAACTTTCAATTAAATAATAGTAATATTGTAAACACGTTTTTAATGATGGATATTACGAAGTGTAAAACACCAATGGTTAACATTTATACCATAACGTTTTCTAAAATAACAAAACGCTGCGTGTATTTACCATTTTTTTTGTTTCTTCTAAACATTTTAATCTATACTAAAAAAAACTAAACTTACAAAACAATCTCTTAAAAATGTATAATAATTGAATTTTAAAAATGCCCTTTGATAATGGCCTTAAATCATTCTGAAAGCATTTTCATTTTTAACAAAACTTCATGACATTTATTTCTGCATAATAATGTATTTTTAAAAACAAATCTATTCTCAATACTCATTACACATTTGAAACATTTCAATGAAATGCAAAAAGTCTTTAAATGAAACATTAGGAGCAATAACAGGAAATGCGCTTTTATTCTCTTTCCTATTTGTAATAATGAACATGAAATAATCCTTCTTTTTTCTTTAAAAAATTTCCTTTGTAATGCTGATATTCTGGAAAGCATTGTATTTTGATGGCTGTATTCTGGATATTAAAATTTCCTGAAGATCGGATTTTTTTCCCGTGGCATTTTAAAGCCTATGTTTACGAGGAGTGATATTTTTTTTATGAAAGATCTGTATAAAGCTTTGCCAACTAAAACACGTTCTTAAAAACGATCTATAAATTCGAGTTTTTATCGCTGCGCGGAAAACAGCAACCAAGCTGATTTCCCAATGACATAAAACGAGGAATAGATACACTATAATCTATTATTACACGACTAAAATTTCAATTTACGATGTTTCCTAATACGAAAAAGCGGAGAACGATTTTGACACTATAAAAAAACGACGACTTGAAAAAATAATTTCGTAATAAAAGTATCTTAGCATGTCTCTTTACAAGCACTCCTGTTACTGATAACAGTAAATGCCAATTTTAAATTTCGAGTCTTATTTATAGATTCAGGTTTTAATAGTCGACGAAACCTCAAAAATAAAAGGAGCTAGGAATTATATTTATTATATTTTGCATTTTTCTTACATATATTTTGTGTTTAATACTAGACAGAAAATTGTAAATTAAATCTGTTCTCCTTTATTGGTTATTTTGTTTATGTGCTTAAAATTGAAGAGAACTAAAATAACAACAATGAAAAAGTTGAAATTTTATGTTTATTTAATGTGTTTATGAATTTGTGATGCTTTCTTTTTATCTTCCGATTTGATAACGTTTTTTTGTAAAATAGTTTAAAGTGACAGTATTTTCTTCGAAGAAAAAATAACATTCACTTTTATTTGGAAACTGAATGTTATTTTTTAATAGTTATTTATTAATACCAACTATTTTGTAAAGAGATGTAAAGATACGGTTTTGGTAATGGTATAAATTTCCGATTTGATTAAAAAATATTGCAATAATCATCATGTAATTTGTTACTTTCTTTAATGTATTTAATAAAAATATTTTCTCACACAGTAAACTTTAAAAATGTAGAAACAAAATATAAGGATCTCATTTTCTCATTCAGCTAAAATTATTGTTTTTCTTCCACGAAATTTGATAAATTTTCTCCTTCTATTTGTAGTAGTATTAAATAAAAAAAAATCATCTAATATATCAAGAAGCCTGCGTTCGTCTATTAAATTATTTTTAATAGATTTTTTTCTTAGCAAATCACTGAACATAAAATCAGTAATAAAATGATTTTTATTGCACATATCTCATTCGTTCATAATCTAAATTATAGTTTGCATCATGAAAATATATTATTAAGAAGTTTTGTTACCTTTTATATTAATAATTTAAAATTATTGTATATTATTAAATCACTTTTTGTTTCGTATTACCAGTTTTAATTTAAAATATATGACATTTTGTGTATTATTTGTAATATATTTAATAATAATTCAGTTTAGACAAATGATTTAAATTCGGTAAATACAAAAAGTTTCTATTTGAATTTTTCTTCTTTTATATGATCTTATATAAAATAAATTACAATAGATATACAATAGATATGTTTGAACACACTGTTAGACTGTTTTTATTACAAAAATTCTATTCATCTTTTAAACAAAAAGATTAAAAACAATCCGAATTTTAACAGTTTTAAAATGCATTTTTTGCATATTATTATGTGCCTACAACGTATTTAACAAAATCTCAAAATGATTCAAATATAATATTTACATTGCGTTTTAGTTAATATAAAAATACGTTTATTTTTTTTAATCAGTAGCTACTTTAGCTTATGTCATTGTATTATGTCTTTAGATTATGTAGAAAGTAATATTCTGTTGATTTTTTAAAGATTTTTGCAGGTTTAGCTATTAACTTTTACTAGCACAAACTATTCAATCTTTTTATTTATAAGAATGAAAACATTTTATCTAATTTTTTAGGTATTCTTTTAAAAAAATTAACTTTATTTCCACAAAATGAAACTGCAAATTTAATTTTAAAAAAACTTAAAAAATGATTAGTAAGGGTAATTAATTCTGATAATCAGAGCTATGGTAAGCAATTATATGTGAATATGGAAAAAGAGAAACATTTCTTAAAAAAGGAACTATGAAAAAATATCTTTCATCCTCGTAGGTACAAACTAAAATAACACAGATAAAAAGAACATTTATTCATGAAACTTGTTCGATTCTTTTTACTTATCTAATTCTTAATATCAAACAACTTTCAATTAAATAATATTATTATTGTAAACGTTTTTAATGATGGATATTACGAAGTGTAAAACACCAATGGTTAACATTTATAGCATAACGTTTTCTAAAATAACAAAACGCTGCGTGTATTTACCAATTTTTTTGTTTTTGTTTTGTTTCTTTTAAACATTTTAATCTATACTAAAAAAAATACTTAACTTACAAAACAATCTCTTAAAAATGTATAATAATTGAATTTTAAAAATGCCCTTTGATAATGGCCTTAAATCATTCTGAAAGCATTTTCATTTTTAAAAAAAAACTTCATGACATTTATTTCTGCGTAATAATGTATTTTTAAAAACAAATCTATTCTCAATACTCATTACACATTTGAAACATTTCAATGAAATGCAAAAAGTCTTTAAATGAAACATTAGGAGCAATAACAGGAAATGCGCTTTTATTCTCTTTCCTATTTGTAATAATGAACATGAAATAATCCTTTTTTTCTTTCTAGCTATTGATAATTAAAACGAACAAATGAAAGAAACATTTTAAATGCATCTCTTTCATCGATTCACTTCCCTTAAACTAAGTTTGTATGCATCCATTAGCAAAGAAATGTCATAATATTTTATTACGAATTGAATTTTAAAGAAAGGTAGGTTACCGTAAAAAATCGGTACTTACGCATTATCTCAACAATCGCCAATGTTCAAGATAACTCGCCAAGTTGGTAACCCCAATTTCGCATGTGTCGTATGCGCTGAATTGGCAATCATGTGCTTCTTATGGTAATAATAGCGATCACTTGTAAAAGGCATAGTTTTTATTTGAACTCATATGATTCTAGTGGATGCATTATTGGTTATTGCCAATAGCTTCGTATTATCGATCTTCCATTTGATATTGAGTTTTTGTTCTCCTGAAGTTGTAGCAATGGAATAGGAAATAGGAGAAGGTTTTGGAGATATACAAATCAAAGAAATCATTGAACGGTCAACCTTGAGGTGAAGATTATTTGATTGACCAAATAAAAGATAACCAAAATACTCTAGACCATTATTGCGAGAATGAGAGCGAAAATTATTTAATTTCTGAGAGCCTTAAATTTCTTCAAAAAACTGGAAGATCGTTTTTCTCACGACGGGTAACAGTTTGTCATGTGTTACCTTATTGAAGGAGACTCCGAGACTTCGAAGATAGGACACAGCCACCGAGCTGCAAATCAGAAGAATGTAATACTGGCTGTTCAGATTACCAATTACAGAGAATAAGAAGTATCGCGTATCCAGTGATTGACAGAGTGAAGATCCATAAAATAGATGTACAATCCAGCAAAGCCGGCTTGATAACATGCCTGCCTTCTCGTTCATTAGTGGAGGCGGGCTGTTAAAATCTTGGTATTCAGTTAGACCCTACTGAACTCATCAATTCCATATTCTCATAGCAGTCTTTGGATTCCGACAAATGCGAGTAGCAATATCACCGAACGATACGCCACACTCTCTATAGACACCGATTCTGCGGTTGTCGAATTCTGACACGTACTGGTAGCTGTTTTTTCATACAATGCATAGCACAAACAATCAATATTCAAATGCGATTTCAGAATGAGAAACCCGCTTCATAGCTTTTTTTATGCAGAATATGAGGTGCTGTTTCTCCCTTCTGCATTGCTTGATTGAATCATTTGCATATTATTGCAGCATATTCTTCCTTTCTCGCCAATGTGACGTTTGTATGATTCTTTCTTCATGGTGTTGCAAATGTAATGGCTCACAATACATATATAAATGTGTGTATACATATTTAAAAATACCCTAAAATCCGGCGTATAACACGCACAATTAACACAAAAAATAAGATCGAAATTGGCGGGTGAGCGTTATACGCCGGGTATAAAAATTACAGCTTCAAAAATTCAAAAAGAGATGCAGAGCAAAATATTTGTCTTCTACATAGTTTTACTACATAAAATACTGTTTATTTAAAATAAATGACATACTTAATGAACTTAAAGGGTTGTAGTTCTAGAAGTGTACTATATTTTTCTAAATTCTCGGATGATACCTCAAATAAATGTCTTCAAAGCACAAGAGTCTTACATACGTACATTTAAGGTTCCTTCGTAAGAAATGGGTGAGCGTTGTACAGCGAATAAACCTAAAGCGCGCGCACGCAGTGCTTCTCAAACTTTAAATACTTAAGACCCGATTTTCCACAATAATTTTCCTCGCGCCCACCTCCATATAATAACATAGAATTGATTTCAAAACTAACGTACTAAAAGCTACATGCTTAAACTACAATATGACTTTAATTATAAACCGCACAAATTATCAAGGTAAGTACTAAATTTTGTGTATAATTTTGTATATGACAAGCATTATGCATTATTATCAAATACATTATGCACAGTACAGATGCATTTATAAGTATATTATATGAATGTATAAATGTGTATTTTTTACTTTTTTTATTATGTCAGTATGTATTTTGTTTTGCTTCCATTCAGTAAATTTGCAATTTTATAAATCTTTTACTTTTGACTTTTTGATGTGCTCGCCCCCCCCAAGGGGAGCGCGCCCCACAGTTTGAGAAACGCTGACCTAAAAGTTAACAAATTCAGCTTGAAAGAATAGGTACGCGTTATACACCGGATTTTAAAGTACATGAAATGTGAAACAAATTCTTAAAAAACACACACAGACACACAATATGAGTTGAGTATCTTAAAATTTTAAATATAACTGAGAAATAACCGAGATATTATGATTATATATTTGTTTGTGTCGTTCGTTTGTTTGTCCGAAACTAAGGCCTGACCTTATTTAAATTTCCACAGTTTTCTTGTAATTAACGGAGTTAACTCTGTTCTTATCTGGAGATCAATATAATATTCCTTTAAATTTATTATTCAGTCAAATGTTGATTGCTCGTTGTAAGATGCAACGCATTGAATACCAATGACTTTAATAAGTCAGAGTTATATGTTTATTGTTTATTAAATTTACCCGTATATTGTATCCGATCTGCGACTGATCACACAGCAAATAATGTCTGGGTCTATTTCGCCGATAATCTTAATTTGGTTTACTTTGGGAGTAATAATTGTGTGTATTTCGAACATCCTTGTGTGTGTGAAAAATCATACCAGAGCTTCGGCATCAATTAGGCCTTATTTTCGAGAAAACTCGGTGCATATGTTTCATTAAACCGTAGGCAAAATTGGAACAATGTGTAACCTAAATGTTACGACTCTAGAATTTATTTATCCGTCCTTTTAAGTGATGAGATTTAATAAAAATACATATTCTAAAGCAATGCAAATTTTTGAGTATATTAATTTTTTCTTATTCAATCTCATAATTTTTCTGTGAAACTTTGTTATTTCTCTTTGAAATCTAAGTTATACAACTAATCATTTATTTCTATAAAATCCATTCATTAAAATATTTCATCTAACTATATATATTGCAATTTGTTTAATCATTATTCTTTTGGGGAAATAGTATGTTTTTGTAATATTTGTGTTGTATATTTTATTACGATGAATTTAAAGAAAAATAGACTGACAAATCGTTAAATTATTCTTATTTACAAAGATTTCTTATAATTTTTGTGAAACATGTAATCTGCGTGAAAAAAAAAATGAAATTTTTTAAACTATAACCTTTATTAAAGACATTTTAAATAAAATTGGTAGCAAGATTTTAAATTTAGACAAATGAACTTTTAAAAATCTTAATTCCATGTGCTCCATCATTATAATATTTCTGTTAATTTAAACTTGGTATCAAACATAAAAGATAATATAAAACTTCTATTTCAATTGTATAAATTAACATTTTGTATATGAAAGTTAAATCGCGTAATATCTTTTTCAAATGTTTTTGTATGTGTTTTGTATTGTTATCTTTGATTAATATTCCATTGATCTGTATTTTTAAATTATTTTAAAGAAAAAAATTAATAACTGCTATATTGAAAATTACCCTGCTTTTCCAAATTAAATATTAATTAACTTTTGTTTTCTAATTATCTTCCTTAATTTTAATTTAATTCTTTTCTTACATTAATCATCATTCAATCTGCACATTTGCCACAATGTTTATTAATTTTTGCAAAAAATAAATAAATAAATAATGTTTCTTCATTAATTTTTCTCTTTTAAAAAGAATATCAAAAACAAGCCCATTTTATTTTTTGCTTTTATATTTATGTATTCAATTTTGACGTATTGATTGTAGATATCTATATATTCCAATTATTAAACTCAAAAATAATAAGTTTTCCATTTTAATAAAAATGTTGCCATTTCCTTTTGAAATTGCTTCCATGAATGCAGTTCTGTAATGTGAGAAGATTAAAAATATGCATTAAAGATTAATCTTCTTCAATGCCTTTTGTGTTCCCCATTGTTTTTACTTTTAAATTACTTGACTCTTGACATTTTATTTTGTCTGGATAATGTTTTCCTATTTATTCTCATTATTATGGAGGAGGCTTTATTGAAAGTTTCATTACTCTCTCATAATTGAATCGAGGTAAAACAAAGAACAATATAATGGAGGCAAAACGTTCTAATATACTTCAGTATTATTTTCCTTTAATTTGAAGTCTGTCCTTTTAAAGGTATTATTATATCGCTCTTTTGTAAAAGTTCTGTAAATGTATGCTTTAAATGAACCGTACGCTATGCAACATTTTTTTCATCGTTGGATAATATTATTTTAGTTGACAATAAATGACTAAAAATAAAAATATATATAAAGGAAAATAAAAATTCATCCGCTGTATTTGGCAAATGATTTTGTTTATGAATCGGTAATTACAATGTTAATTTAGTTGTAAATCATTCTATAGATTGGAAACATTTTAATTAGGAAAAATATTAGAAGGCTTTATTTTTTGTACAAAAAAAAAAAACTATATCATAACAAACTATTTGATGTCTTCTTTCAAATAGATATAACAAATAGATATAACAGCTCGGCATAATTCGAAATGTTTCTCTTTGGGTCAATAGCATATAACTTGAACCTCAAACTTCAGTGTAGAAAATACAAGTATGTTTTATGCCTTTTTGATGAATAATATGCTCTTGTGGCATCTTGATAACAATAATCTTAATACATAGATAGCATTATAAAGGTTTTTATATATAACGTGTAAAAATCACGAATATTGTCATCGCGATGAAATAATATAAATTCGTTCAGACAAAATAAGGTTTTTATTCATACCCAGAAGGATTTTTAAATAATTTTTAAAGTGATGTTCTCTCTCTTTCTCTCTTGCTCAAAAGAGATTTTAAAAAATTTAGTGATAGAAATATAACATTTTTAGTTAATTTTAAAACATAATACACTACATTTCCTCCCTTTTTTTTTATTTTAAATCTTTTATTATTATTTTTTCACATTTCCGTCATTCTTATGAGCGATCTTTCCGTATGCAATTGTAAAATTTCTTAGAAAATAATTTATAAATGTTATATTTTAAAAATCCTTAGCATGTTAAAGGTCCCTAGAGTGCCTGTTTGGCTTGGGTGCTCTCGGCAAAACTAAATTCCAAGAACCAATTCGTAGCCTCAGAGCTCAGGTGCCTCCCTCTAGGGAGGAAACTGGGTTTCAAAATTACATTGTGGTGATTGTTATTCCACCTATGTGGTGCCGCACTAAAAAGTTATTCCAGCTCCCGGGGAATGTATTACGTCTGCAATGGTGAATACCAATCCACAGACCCATTGGAAGTTTAAAAAAAACATTTTAAAATCTAAAAATGTTTTTAAAAATACCTAGAAAGATTTAATTTATTAATAGATTTTTTATGAACGTCACATTTCAAAGGTATGTGGTGACGGACCAAGTAATTTTGAACCACGGTCAGGTTGCAAGAGCTACATCACTCTCTTAACTTCCACACCACAACTACGTGCAGGCCTTGAACCACGACAAATTAAAAATGTATCAGCCCTTGTTACATCGTAGGTGTGAAAAACAGGAATTAATTCTAAAAAGGAACATAAATTTTGCGCAAGCTTTACTATGATACATTGTTTAGACGTCTTTTTAAAGGTAGCAAAGGAGAGATACAAAATAATACAAAGAACCAAAAAGATATTATGTGTTTGATAATATACAATATTAATATTTTGCAAAAATAAACAACCATTTGTTAGTGAAATTTACATGAAATAAGAAATATAATACAACGAAAAAAAAAAGTTTTATACTGACTCGACATTTTTCTGCATTCAGAAATATTTCAAAGATAAAAAAAAAAAATTATTTTCATCTTTTCAAAAATAATCCCAAATACCTTTCAGATTTCTTTATTTTGCCCCGATTGAATATAGCAATGCAAAATCCATTGCTTTTCCCAAATTCCTCGCGACTTTTTAACAAAAAATTTGCTGAGCCTACTCCCTACTTTCAGACGTTAAGAGAGGAGAGGAAAAAAATTATATTTATCCAACGTCCATCATTTATTTCAATTGTGAAAAGAAAACTCAATACCTAAGAAATTCTTTATCTATTTACTATCAGAAGAGTAAATGTAAACGGCATCTTTACAGTCTGTAGGAAATATTTTTCTAAATTGTCGTATCCGACTGCAGTGCTGATTCGGTTGACTTCAGCAGGGGAGTGAGTGGTCTATTTTTAGCCAGAGCAAGCAAAAATTTTATTTTTTCCCTCTCCCCGAGTATTTTGTACCTACTTTCTTTTTGACGGATGAGACTGTTTGACATAAAGTAGCTTTTTAAAGCTTAAGGCCTGCTCTCTTCCTATATTGTTATAGTAGGCAATCTTTTATTCCATGACTTGGTACATATGAAACTGGGCAGCTAAATAAAAAATGGTTGTGCATTTCTCAAGCCATTGCGCAGTTTGTTTCTATCTAGTTATTCTATTTACTTGTCTGTCATATATTTTGTGGGGTTATGAATCAAGGTAAAACTACAGAAGACAGTTCTGTTTCATATGTTTTTCTTATAAGTCTGTCTGCCAATGTTTTTTATACATGACTTCCGATTTTCATAGGAATTTTATTCAAACAAGTAATATCAAAAAAATTAAATCAATTCCTGCTTAAATCAAAGAAAAATTAAATTTTAGCTACTTTTTATTAAATAGTTACAATTAATATAAATATTTATATACATATCACAGAATCGCAACATTAAGTGGCAATTAATTTTTATTCATTATCATTAAAGCATCGTATTGTCATCCAAAACAATCTTGTATATAAAATTTCAGTTCAACTGAATGCTTTAAAACGTGAGAAAAAAACCTTTTCAAGTTTTGACACAAGTCGCCAAAATTGTCGCTACGTCGCCAATGTGGCTGTATTTGTAATTCTTTAAATAATTAGTTTTAATCAATTAATTTTTATTAATTATAATTAAATTATTGTATTGTCATGCAAAATAATAATATATATAAAATTTCAGCTGAATTGAGCTCTTTAAAATGTATTTTATTAACGATTGAAAATTCCACCAAGATAAATAAATATATAGAGAGTGTGAGTTAATAGTAGGAATTGCAAAAGAAAATATTTTATAGATGAGTAAATTAGTTGAAATTATCGTATTAGAATCGCCTTTCTCTTTCTCTCATTAAGCTGCTTAATACTTCAATTATGTGACTATTTTTTATCTATTGACTCTCAATATGGAAATACAACAAAAATGATTTGATGAATGAAAATGATTTGTATATTATTAATAAAATAAACACGTGTAATGTATATGAGAAATTGTTACTTAAATCAGGAGTGCGCAGACTTTTCTGGGGTACAGGCTACTTTTAACTTTTTCAAGGTGTTACGGTCCACCCAGTAGTGTAGATGTGTGGTGAAATAAGAAAGAAAGGTCTACAATATTTATTATGACTAAATAATAAATACGGAATATGTACTTACCAACATAACTAAAATAAAACTTTTAAAACCACGTTTAAAGCAAAACACAAGATACGAACATAATAATAATAGCCACAAATATACCTATGTCAAATGATGCATTATCAAACAATTCAAAATACATTAAAAAAAAACATTTTCATTTGAAGTTAATTTTCGTTGTTATAACCTGAACAAGTCTGCATACTGTCAGCCAGTACAATCAGTATTTTGACAGTATATAATTTTCATCATCCAATCATTTACTCAGCATCTAGTGCGTTCTAGAAGCTCATGGCCATAAAGAACGAACTAGTACTTAGACGCCATCCCGATCGGAACTTCGAATTCCGTATGCGTCTCATCAAAAAGACGTACAGGAAGTTGTTGGCCTTGAGCGGTTTGTGAACGGCTCCTTCGGTGTTTAAAGGAGATTTTTGAATGAAAGGTGAATGATTTTTTTAAAAACTAACACTATTCAGAGACACCTGTAACTCGATCTAACAGCCACAAGAGCACCAAATTTGGTATCGATATTAATAATGACATAGAAAGTAAGACATCTTGAAACATATTATTTAAATATCGCCGATAGGGGCGCTGTTGTAGCTTACCAAGCCGAGAATCAATAAAAAATACGGGTATCAAAGCAAAATCCAAATTTATACTTTCATATGCAACAACCACGCCAGTAATTTTGAGCAATAAAAACATGTAGAAAGCTCCGATAAATATTCTCAGCTAAAATGAAGCAACTCAAGTGAATATGAAACTGACATTACTAGAATATGTATTATTGGTAAATCTGTATATATGATCTTAGTCATCTACATCTCCTCGTGAGCTAGAACCCAACAGAAGCTGTCTGAGGGAGCTTTATCGTTTAATGCAGAGATTCTCAACCTTTTTTTTGTAGCGGTAACTTATAACAATTCCAAAATTTGGCGGCACTTTAACAGTAAAATAAGTTTGAAAGAATTTTACTTATCTGTGATACACTTCCATCTATCCACGAAATAATAAGTTAAATATACCAGGAATACTTTTAGTTTTTTCTATAAAATGGCTGAATGATTAGGTGCCGGATTTTATATTTTCTCAGAGTATAATTAATAATTTTTAAAAATTTGGCGGCTTAGTGGTTGAGAATTACTGGTTTAATGCTTTGAAAGTAGTGAATAAGAAGCTCGAAGAAAGAGTCACTGACAATTTATCCAGGCAAAGGACGTAAAGCTGTATCAGAAGGGGTGATAACAGATGCTACAACTGTAATAGTCGACGGATCACAAAGAATCGTTGTTGGTACACATATTACAGACAGTGTAGAATAATCATTGCGACGTGTTGCGTGTCGCCGTAGGAAATGTACAGAGAATTCATGCTGTAGTCTCTGAGAACGATGGTCATATTGAATAGGGTCGAATTCGTCGTTGAGGAAATGAATGAAGAGAATAATACTTGACATTTCACCGTTATTTTGGATGTGTTACTATTATTTTTTGTAACAATTTTTTTTTGTGTGTGTGTTGTACAGCACCAAGACTACCTTTATCAGCGATTTTTGGAAATGTGTTTTCTCCTACAGAATCCTACTTTCCATGTCATCTTTCGTCTACATACCAAGTTTCGTGCAATTCATTTTGCTGTATTGAGCCACGTGTGTCTGAATAAAAAGGCAGTTATAAAAAGTTATCCTGTATACCTGCAAGCCAAACATTCACGGATGGTTTGTATTGTAGATATATACATACTTAAAGACTTTGAACGAGAAATAAAACGTCACATTTAAAAAATTAAATACCATGTGATAATTATGATATTGTACAAAGTAGACGATCTATTTACTGTCTTTCGTTCTATTTGACTAACAAAGACAACTGAAGAAATCATTCAGTATTGTATCATCCTCAATGTGAAAATATAAAGACATTATTAACGTTATTCCTGTATTCAATATCTGTTTTCAATAGCCTTGAAAAAGTTATTAGGTGAAATAAAGGGAAAATATAAAAGAAAAATGCTCTGTAATAACTAGGAAATAAAAATTAAATTCTTCAGGACATGTATATGTCAGTTTCAAAGACAAAAAAAAATCCCAATATTAATTACCCAGGAATTATCTAGATGCAGGGGGCCAAAACTAAATTAAATTTACTGATTTATAATTGAACATAAGTCCCATTTATCACTAATTATTCTAATCACTTTTAATAATTAATTGTAAAAATCCTCTCTTCTATTGGGAAATCTACGTCATCAATGCAGAGAAGCAAGCACTGAATCCAGCTTGAAATTAATTCCATGTCCTCACGATTTTAAATGCCGGTGTGTTTCGAAACAATTTGATTACTTAATTAAAAGTGACTCAATCAATTAGAGTATGCTCACTTAATTAATCTTCAAAGAGGATATCGGATTCAATGGTTGCATAATAGGAAGAAAAAAAATATTCGTATGTTATGAAATAATAGGGTAATATATTTACTTCTTATTCGTTTAATAAATGTTTCTTACGTAATCATTAAATTTTTTCATATAATGAAAATATTAAGACCTTTAAATTAGCTTTGTTGAATTTTAACTGATAATTTTAGTATTTTAACTTTGTTGTGTTCTTAAATACATTTCCAAATTTTGTTTAGTTGTATATATTTTTTAAATTACACATTTTATCCCAAACTACGTTTTTATTTTAATGTTGTTGTTGTTTTGTTTTTTTTACTATTTCTCATTTTAATTTTAATCGTTTATTTTCAACGTTCATTCTCTGTTCGTAAACTTTTACAAAGCATTTTACTAGCATTTCTTATGTTATTATCGAGTGAGTGAGTATTGTACTAACGTCGTAATATAAAATAACTAGAAGACTATTGGCGACGGAACGAGACGACACCTCACGTGACACCCTTTTATCCAAACTATCAACCATTCCAACAGGAGGGCGTTGAGCTCGATAGATTTAACGTGCATCAGCACCTCTACACGGCGGGTTTTCAGTGGCATTAGTACTCGAACTATAGATGACACGGTCATTAGTAACGTGACCATAATTACTAGGCTACCACGGCCATTCAGTTTATTAGATTTTCTTAAAAGTGAATTACTAAAAAAGTGATTTAATCTATAATTTTTCTCCATAAGCGTAGTTCTAATCAGTTTTAAAAAAATTAAATCAAATTAATAGGAAATTATTTGTTATAATTTTAACAAACCTACATTTTCTCCTCTGATGTATATATCAAGTGCAGTAATAAGTTTTAAAGCGTGTGTCAGAGAAATGAACATGCAGTTGAGAGCTGAGAAATACCTTAATTCATCAAAATATTTTCCATCGTTATCAATCCCTTTCATCATCGATCGGGGAGTTGACGGATGCCAATAGAATAGAACGAATCGTCTTTCAACGCGATGGAATCTCGTCAACCCATTTTCGCACTTCGCCCACTGTCCGGAAATGCACAGTAAACAAGGCATTGAGCATTGACCTCAGCAGATGATTTCGCGAAGAAGCTATGTCGGGTCTCTACGTCGGTGTTCCAAAACTTTCCAACCAAGCATTGCTAACGTGGCTTTGATCGGTTTCGTAACATGATGCCTTGCATTACCACAGAGCAATTTCACGGGACGCAAAATCTTTACCAGTTAATAATGCAACATGGTCGTCCTTCGATGACCATATCGTGGGGTTTCAGCGTAAGTTAGAGGTGTGGGATTCTCGAAATGATGAGACATTTTAGAATTCTTAATATGACTTTTATTAAGAATTTAACTTAGATTACTTAGATATCGAACAAACTTATATTAAGTGAGAATAAACCAAAACACGTAGTCTTAATTAACACAGATCGCGCAATTAGATCACTTATCAATATAATTATACTATATCCGTCAATCTCAATCTCAATAATATATTCGCGTTCAGAATATAATCTTCCTACCTTGGTTGAATACTCAACGTCCAATCTACTTCAAATATTTCGTACAATGGTATGTACCTTGGTTATGATGGCGAGCTTTGCGGGATTCTAGATAAGCCGTCAATCAACACTTCTATCTTCTCTGAACTGAACTTTCTCTAAATTGCCATTCTGTTCACTAAAACTTCTACCCTTTTAAAAGTTATCTTATTTGCATCTATGCTTCGTTTCACTTCTTGGATTTGGGTTGGAAAAGATTTGCCATTAATCGTGGCCGTCAAAGAACACAGAGGTTATGTTAGAGGAAGAACGCGTAAGATGTAACAATATACATTTTGGACTGGTTTTCTGATTCAATAGCAACTATTCGTACTTGTAGCATTCCGCGGGTTATACTAGGCCACAGTCACCTAGTGATGATGGTCACGAAGTCCTAATTGATGTCGTCAAGTCACCGGTTCAAGTCCTGGTTCCACTGAAGTTCCAACGTGTAGAGAGGCTAATGCACGTTAACCCCTTAACTAGTTTGCCAGTACACCGTACGGACTACTGAAAAATGGCCACAATTGGTTTGTCCGTACGCTGTACGGGGCACTGATATATATTTTCTTCTTCATGTCTTCTTCATATCTACTGAAATACTTCTCATTCGGGATTTTCTTCTTGGTGAAGGCTGGAATTTGTCATTAAATGCAAGGATTTAGATTCTTGAAAACATTCGATAAGGAATAGGGGTTAGCAAAGCAATGTGTAATTTGTTGCTTGAGCAGAAATGAAAATGGAAAGATAATCCGAAAAACCCGATATTATTTCTCCCAATGCATGAAAAGCTTAGTATTACAGCGTGCTTCAAACTGTAGGTACACATTTATATACACACACCCACAAAATCGTCAATCGTTTGAAATAGAGGTACGAACATGAATTTTTTCTAAATATGAGAGAAATTCTTTTAAGATATATGAAACATTCTTCATAACATGCTTAGTGTACATATAAAAAGCAAACATTTGGAATTTTTTGTGGTTTAAAATAAAAAATTGTAAAAAAATTGAAAATTGAAATTTAAAATGAAATTCTTCTATTTTTTCATCCTGTGGATTAAATATTATGTTCAGTTATTTGTGCAATAAAAAATGTACCTTTTCTTTGGGAGATTTTGGGCAAAATATGTAATCACTTAAGCAACCAACCAACAAATCAAACCAACGTCGGCGTGGTTTGGAAATTAGAAGAATGGGATGACGGCTTAAATGTTATCTTCGTCACTCGACTTCGGTTCAAGTTGCAAGTAGCTCTTTTGTTGTTTCAGAGTGCGTCTTTAATAAATACCATCTCGTTCATTCAGAAGTTTAAACCAGGCTTGAACAGTTAGTAATAAATTATACTCATCATATCCTACCAAATGCATAGATGAACTTTTTACAGTGAATGGGTTCATCTATCGATGTTTTTCTTCTGCTGCTTTTCGGGCTGTCATAACGTACTGATTTGTCACCTTCCATCATGATATTCTACAAGAAAGATTTTCTGTGTTGCTTGTTTAGCACATTCATGCACTGCAAGATAATCTCAATCCCATCAGTTTTAAAACACTTCAGAGTCTCTCCCACTGTGTGTAAAGCTATAAAAAATCATTTTTGTGATTGTTCATCCAATTCTTTTTCCTTTGAGATACATCTTCATCCAATATTGCTTGCGAATCCTTATGCCTACCCTTCAGTGGAGTTCCCTACTACATTCTCGATCGCCAATATCAAAATCGCCATCTTTACATTGTCGAAATCCTAATTCGCCTGTGCTTTCAATACCATTTCCTTTTCGAGAATAGATTGACATACTTTTGCATCACTTTTTCCTTTGTGAAATGCTTAAAGAAACCAGTGACGAATAAAAGACGTTGTATGACATCTTTCACTTTCGAAGTTTTAACTTTACTCTCACTTTTCTTCCAGCTTCTGCGTCTATTTGATAATTTCGAACCGGCTCCTATCACATGACAGAATAAAGTGGTATTGATTGGTACGCTATTACGCAGTAGAGAACACACTAAACTCTCGTCTTGGAATTCTTACTAAATGTTATTTCAGATATATTTAGAAATCGAATTTAAAAATTTTAAGGAATTAAAAGATCTTTCATCCTTTCCCCTTTTTTTTAATGTTTTAAATATAATTTATAGTTTTAAATTAATTGGACTTGGCGTTTTTCAATTTTACAGTGGGTTGATGTCATATTATTCTAAATAATAAAATTTAATATACAGGGAGATTCAAAAAATGTATACACTTTCCAGATTTTATAAAATAGTAACAATCTGACAAGCACCAGGCTCAGCGAAATGTAAGTTTGATGTATTCTTAAAATTTGTGTCCCACCCCTGACGAAATTGACGTAGGCAATAGCATTTATGTCATGGGACAAGTTAGTGGAAAAGGCATTTGTGTTCTTGAATTTAGCAAAATGACACTTAAGCCATTTTTTGGACATGTTAGCTCTCTGTTGGTTGATGCCACAATTGCAGGGCAACATTGACAACTTCATTCTCCAATTGGATGGAGAATGAAGTTGGCCGTCCTTAGTGATGTTACACCCCACACAGGACGGCAAATGTGCGAGATTACCTCAAAGAACAACTCCCTCACCAGGGGGTTAGACAAGTCACGCACTACAACATGCCATTTACCTATTGGCCATCCAAAAGTCCATACGTAACTCTTTGGGTTTACTTTCTGGGGGATACGTAAACACCAAGTTAGATCCTCTATTTCCTGTTGATCTAGCGTAGCTTAAACAGCGTATCACAACCGCTGTCGATGTATTTGATTTAGGTACCTTAACACGTGTTTGGACAGAAATGGAGTTTCCGTACAATGTGTGTCTTGCGACTAAGGGTTCACTTATAGAACAAGTGTGATTGTCTCTAGCAAAATTTAAATTATCTCAAACAATTCTCTGATAAAAGTACATATAATATCTTAAATTGTTTTTGAATGACATTTCTTTGAAACTGCATACTTCTTTATGAATCACCCTGGGATGCCGTTGCTTGAGTTCGAATAACAGCCAAAGATGGAATAGTACATATGTGTTTATATTATAGAAAATAAATATTTACAATTAAAATTTACACTTGAAAGTAGTAATGCGAGTAAATGAAAATTACACCTTTGAAGGTGCTGCTGGATTGATGCGGACAAAAACCTTGCGTCTGTCCGCTGCGCTTTCCTGTTTACAGAATGTCCCGGTACGGGGTTCTAAAGTTTCAGTTGGGGTAGGAAAGCGGGAAAGTATGGGCACTCAGTTGCAGTTAAGTGAGGAGTGTAGAAAACATCCTGTATTACTAAAGTTTCGTTTAATTGTGTGTGTGTGTGTGTGTGTGTGTGTGTGTGTGTGTGTGTGTGTGTGTGTGTGTGTGTGTGTGTGTGTGTGTGTGTGTGTGTGTGTGTGTGTGTGTGTGGTGTGTGTGTGTGTGTGTGTGTGTGTGTGTGTGTGTATAATATATATATTAATTATATATCAAAGAATTAATTATTCATTTGACCTTTATATATATATATAAATATAGAATTTTATATATTTATTTTCTTCACATGATGCATTAATTTACGTATTTTAAGATGTGATGTGATTTTATAATTAATATAGCTCATAGTTTAGAAGCTCACTTTAAAAAAAATGTCAGAAAATTTCATGTTTTTGACTTTTTATTCTTAAGCTGAAAGGAATGTTAAAAGTCAGATATCCATTATTAGAAAGCATTGAAACGCCTAAAGCTGTTGTAAAGATTTCTAAAAGATGGCCGTTATTGTTATTCTAATGATCAGATGATTTTTAGTTTATACTGATAAATATTCTATCCATAATTTATGCAAATTATTTTATTCAATGCATTTTCCCTTTTTTTTCTATTATAACTTCCTGAAATTTTTGAAATATATAAATTCTGTAGAATTCTTCTTGAAAATAGCTCTTCCACAATTTTCTTTCGTAGTATAATTGTACATAAGATAACTTAAAATTAAAATGAAATTTTGTCGGGAAAGTTCAGTTAAATTTGAAACGGTTCGTCTCTTATTTAAATGTGAAAAGTTATATAACAATATATATACGTGCGTGTGTTATTTCTATATGGTATAAAGAACAATATGATGTTTTTAACAGTATGTTAGTACTATTGTTGCAGAGATAAATATTTTTGATAGAATGTTCTAATATGCTTTGAAATGTAAAATTTTCATGGAAAATGCATTTTAACATATAAATATGTTAGTATATTTTTTACTTTATGGAAACTTTTTTCCTGCATAGATTTCTGTTCAAATCAATCTTCAAACCATAGCAGAGAACAGATTTGTCAACGATAGTATACATTCTATTTTTTTCAATTTTTATAATTGTTTGAAAAACATTAAGATGAGCAAAATAAAGGATTTGTCAGCTGTGTTACAATCCTATATATAATGACAATATATTAAAAATGAATAAAGGAAATTTGAATCTTAGAATGTTGGTAATATAATTATAAAATTTTATGTATGAATGGAACTATGATGTTCATGGTTTGATTAGAGTATATTTTTTATGATTTTTTTAAAAATAAGAACCGTTTAAGTTTTAATGGTTAAAAAATGCCCAAAAAAGCGCCCATCGTTTAAGAGGGTCCAGCATGTCCATAGGAATGCTAAATTGCGTAAGTTTATGTACCTTTTTCTCAGAAACTACTTACTTATCATGAATAAATTTTTACAGTAGATTATGTGTGTGTACTATCAATTAAACTTGAACGTAGGGTTTTGTCTTTTTATTAAAAATTAAATTAAATATGAATTTTTTAAAAAATTTCCAATGTATCGCCCTAAACTTTGATTTAAAAAAGTCATATCTAAAAAGGTTTGCTAGATATATCTGATTCCTCCCGTCAAAAAATGTAAACATATTAAAAGTCTGCTCACTGAAAATTGAGGATTATATGATAAGTAGTTTTTGAAAAAAAGGTACGTAAAGTAACAAATATGGCATGACATTTTGAGAAAATCGGCTTTAAAATAAAAATTTGCAATTTTTTGATCCTTTACTTTTTTTAGTACTTTCCAAAAGCATATGATGCCTTTTTTTTTTTTTTACTCTCTGCTCAAACAAGACTCATCTAATTTTCTTTTTTTTCCATTATTTTTACCAATTATGCCGGTTTTTTTTGGGATCTTAAGATACTTTCGTTGGGCTACATGAATCCTACATGAATATAGTTTTTTGAAGCATGGCCCACAGTTATAACTTGGTTCAGTATCAGAATGTTTTAAGATCATTAATTTTGCTACATGACTCATATTGAAATGTGCAATAGCCATATTTACCCCTAATTTTACAGTTTTTAGTTCCACAAATGTAGATCTTGGAATCACTGACCATATGGTGCTATTAACTGACTCATTTGGGTTCTGAGTCTTTCCATGTAAACATTTTCTTAATAACATAGGATCACCTAGATCTCTAAAATTGACTTCATCTAATTCATTATCGTATATAGCACGTGTGTATATGTTTATGATTATAGTGGCTTTCGTTACATTCAGCTTCTATCTTTTGAAACTTTTACTTGGCATTTATACCCGCGGGACACAGTCCATGTTGAGGGTTCTCGTTTAAAGACAGAAGATGAAAATAAACAGCCCAAACAGAAGTTTTCATACTGTGTAGATCAGTGATATTTCTAATAGCCATATCATAATATCTTTTAATTTTTGATATTAAAATTTCGGTTTTGTCGGTTACGACCACTTAGGCAATTTCTATCACTTAACTTTTTCTCCCTGCTTCGCTTTTAAGATCCAAAAGACGTGTACCCATACACTTTTGGATAAACCTAATTCAGCCAAATTTTTTCCACTTGAACATCATATGGATTCGCGCTCATCAGAAACTTATGCAAGGGGAAACACAGGTGCTCCTAGCAGAGCTCTTTGGATGCGCGTCAAGGAGTAGCTTTATTTTAAAAAGTAACAAAAATTCTTCTAATTATCGTATTTCCTCATATCATATATAATTTTAAAGCAAAATATTTGAATTTTTAGAAAATGTAAAAAAAAGTGAAAATCGATAGTTTTTCAAAAATTCATGTGCCGGACCCCCTTAAAAGAACAATATGAACCGGAATAGAAAGAAAAATAAATACTTATTAACGACGCATTTGTGTAATCTAAAACCCTTGCTGAAAATTTTATGTCTTTCGTTGTTACCGATACTTACAATACATCTGTTAGAAAAGTTGTACTTGTATTTGAATATTTTATTTGTATTTTAGACTTTATTTCTATTTAAAAAGAGAATAAAGAATGTTATTTGAGCAAAATAATTGAAAAATTGTAACAAATAAACTGGTAGTAGACTACTGTCATTAAATTTTATAGCTGAAGAGAAAAATATTTTGAACAGAAATCTTATATTATGAATTTAAACAAACTGCTCAACAAATCGTTTCGAATGTCATAGTTAATTAACTTTTTCACAAAAACCTAGAAAAAAATGTGAAAGAAATGTTAGTTATTTCCTATAATTAACGCAGTGCTTCTCAAACTTTCAATACTGGCGACCCACTTTTCAATCATAATTTTTATCGCTCTCCTTATACAATAATACAATGATTGAGTCACTCCAAACCTTTTTTATATATATAATTATTTTTATTGTACACGATACAAATCCTGATTCCAGTGAATAGTTTAATTAAAAGAAAGTATACTTACCTACTTTCAAGGACTTTTCAATTTTTCTTTTGTAACAAATAAACAGTTTTGCCTGAATTAACGATTCCATGATTTGTGTGCCTCGCGCGACCACTTCCAGGTTAAAAGTGTGTTCAATATATAATATGGATGTTACCGCTAAAAACATAGTGTAAAACGTTTTTCATTATGCTTTATATGTTTGAGAGTACTCATAAAAATAAATCTTGGCCAAGTAATCCTTCAAAGTGTTCTCTGTGGTTTTCCAAATATCAAATGCTTTTACATGGAACTCTCACCCCACACACAGAAATACATTATTTACAACTTCCCTAAATGAGAAACAAACACATAAGAGAGGAGTCATAACTAATTGTACCAATAACTTAGAAGGTCAAACAGATGTTGAGCAAATATATTCTGCTGCCTACAGCTTTACGTATAGTATTTCATAACAGTGATGAATTTTTTATTTTCCTAAATTTTTTCGATTCTGTGTCTGGGTTTTGTTTTATCTCTGAAAGAGTAGTATTTTAGGTTTAAAACGAAAACCTAATAAAAAATCTCTCATGAGATTGCAGCAAATCAAATAAAAGTTTTTTTTTATTTGGTTATAAGATCAAATATAGCTGATTAGGTATTGAAGAAGTCTTTATTTTTGATGACGTTATTTCGCCAGATAATATATTTAAATTATATCAGAGTAAAAGTGCATTTTTTATTATGTCTGAAAGTATTTTGTTTTTATTCATTCCAGTAAATTAATTTTTTTTAAATCTTTTATTTTCGATATGCTCGCGTCCCCCTCGTAGGGTTATCGTGCTCCCCCAGGGGGGCGCACCCCACAGTTTGAGAAACTCTAAATTAACATATAAAATATTCTTATATTGTTGAAAAAAATTTTTTTGATAAAATTTATTTAGCAGTTTTGAATAACTTACTGTTAACCAAACGTTATTGTTCTAGAAGCTAAAAATTTCATCTGTTGAACGGGACACTCCAATCAGTTTTAATTATATATATCCGTATGTAGTTATTTGGTTATAAAATGCTGGAAGAGGATCTAAATGTTCTAAAAATTCTTGAACCCTCTAAAAGATCAAGGATTTAAGCTTCAAAAATAGGACATGTTTATTGTTAAATGCAATTAAGGTGTGATAATTATTACTTTAAAGAATCAAAACATAAATGAATAAATTTAATAAAGCTAAAAAATCTAACCTGCGTATTTCAGTCTTTCAACAATTTCAGTTCTTATTATTGTATTGAAAAGGGGCCTTTGTGAAAGACGAGACCAGCCGATAACTAAATTTAGCATCTTTTCAAATCAACACATCTGTAATCTCATTGTTGTATGCGTAAATTTCATTTAATTAGGGAAATATGATAGGGATGGTAAAATTCATTCAAAAAAACAAATCCGAATAAATTATTTGTAATTTGTAATAATGTAATTTTTCTTTTCAGCATCTTCTTTACTGGATAAAAAAACTATAAAAATGAAAACTAAAAATTTGAATTAATTGAAGAAATTATTATAGTTTTAAGATTTGTGTTTGAAATTAAACTAAACTAAACTCAGAACACAACTGCCCATGAGGACCAAGGCCTACTGTGCCCAGCTCATTTTTTGTGACCTAGAGCACTGAAATGCATAAGCAGATGTCCCGGTCAGATGGTCAGTCTGACGCAAAACCCCAGTGATTTGTTCCCAAGCAAGCTTGATACTCGTTTATCGACCCACTGCAGGGATGAAAAGCTGAGTCGACCTTACCCAGCCCGGTATTTGAACCCCAGATATAGGACTTGAAAACGCGGTACGCTACCTCTCATCCACTGGTATTTAAAAAATTTTTTATAAAAAATTTTTAAAAAAAAAAATTAAACCAAAATAAGAGTTTTTGGTGAATTATTTTGTGTTTTGATAAGAAAAATAGATTTAAGAATCTTATATGATCTCTAAAAAGTTTATTTGATTTTTTTAATTTAATTTTATTACCCCGTTTATATTATTTAATGAATTTCCTATATTAATAATTTTTAAATTATTTTTCCAATTTCCACTATACACAGTTCCCCTCATATATATATATATATGTTCAAATTTTCTTTAATTCGTTTTGTGGTGGGGAACTTGATTTAATCAGTCTTTTCAAAATATTAATTTCAATAATTTTTTTTAAAGAAAAAAATAATAAAAAAAAAATAATAAAAAATTTAAAAAAATTTATGGCCCCACCAATATGGGGTGGATTCAAGAATCGTTTTGCCCAAATTTAAATTTTTGAATGTATTTTTCCCTATTTTTTAATGGAATATTAAATTTTAAATAATAATAAAAATAAAACAAAAAAAATAATTTCCCAAATTATATAGAAAGAAAAATAAAAAACAAGGAAAATCCCATTTTGACACTTAATAGGATTTTTCACATGAAAATATTTATATTAATTGTAATTATTTAAATAAAATAATTAAAATAAAATTTTTTTTTAAAATAAATTATTAATTTATATATATATATATATATATATATATATATATATATAAAATTTTTCTCAAATTTTTAAAATTTTCCATTTTTTCTCAATTTTCTCAGAATCTCATCAAACTCGTACTTTTTAGAGAAAAATTTCCCCTGCTTTAACAAGCACCTTAAAAAAAAGCAAAACCTATGCTCTCAGGAAATATTCCCCTTTATAAAAATGATGCCTCAACTCCAATACTCTATCTCGGGAAGTATTAGATAGTATACTTCCGAGTAAGGATTCTGCTATTCTCAAAGAACATCCCACTCTTTGATTAAATCTAAAGACGCCAGAGCGAAAACGGAAGGTGAAAACCGGAACATCTAATTAAGGAAACTTTTTAATTAAGGATGAACTTTTATATTGAAAGTATCCTATATCCTCGATTGCCGTTGCCTGGGTTATGAAAGCTAGCTAATGACTCGTAAACTTGTAACGCCGAACGCCAAACAATTGCAACTCTTACAAATACTGAGTGGTGTAAATCAGGAACACTCGGTACCGAGTAATTGACCTTAAAATAGCTAGTGGTTGGAATTAGGGAAGAAAAGTTATTGCTTCGTAACATTGCTGATATTGAATTCCAAATATCAGGTTCTAAAACATTCATTAACTATGCATTTAATAATCGAGTGATTTTTTTTTTTGGGTTCGTTTATTTTGTAAATTGCTAAATTGTGGATATTATAATTAGTGTGCTCAATTTTGTTAGAGGAATAATAGCGATACTATAAATGTCAGTTGAAATGAGGAGGTGCAGTTGTAGAAATGATGATTTATATCATTAAGAGTGTTGTTCCTAGAGCTTCAGCAAGGCTTGAATTGTTTTAATAACTGTTTTGTTACCAATAAAGTCGCTGCAAATAATTGGCTTTTGTTCATTTTTATTGCATGAAATGGTAAAATGTTCTTTGAAGTAACATCTATTTTAAAAATGATCTATATGAACATGTGTGGGTGGGATAAATTTTCAAATATATATTCGAAATTAAAAAAAGAACCATTTTACTGAAGAATCAGGTAGAAATTAAGATCTGAATTTCCGGGAGATTATTGTTTATACGAAACATGTCCGTATATTTTTTTGGAAAAACGTGATGTAGTTATTTTATGTTGAATTATACTTTTATTGCAGAGTATAATAAACAATATATTTTAATCGGTAATAGTGATAAAATAATATAAATACATGTTTAAAAGTAGTAATGCAGTACAATTTTTTCAAATGCAAATCTGAAAAATCATTCTAGCACTAGGGCTTTTAATAATTAAAGTAATATGAAAATAAAAAAGTAATTCAAACGAAGACTATTCTTGTGTTTTAAAATTTTACTATAATAATCAGTTGAAATCGAGTTATTTATTGTTATTATCAATGTTCTTAATGAAAGGTTTTCTCTCTTTTTTTTCTTTGAATTATATAAGCAGTTAAACTGTATTTTTGTTATCCCATTTTTTTAACGTTTTTAGTAAAAAAAAAAAAGAGATTATATCTTTTTTTGTGAAAAAATTTTAGAATATAAAAGTAATTTAAAGACATGTTTCCCCAAAAATATTATCTTGTTTTTCTCATTAAGAAAGTAAACAGAAACTGTTTAAAAAACTTTATAAAGAAGCAAACATTTTTCTCTATATTTAATGGTCTCTTTTTCGAAAATTCCAAAATTTTTCCCTGGAAAAAAATGTTTTTATTCGGGGAATTCGGGGTGAAAAAAAAGTTCAGAAAAGGAAACCCACGAATCTTTCAAATAGAAATCAAACGTTAATACGATTATTTATTTTGGCAGGGGATTGAAATGTGTCTTGCGCTTGACCAATCTGATGAAAAACTAAAAAGATTAACTTAATGATTGCTCAGTTGGTCAGTTCATTGCTCATGTAATATCACAAAGTTCAATAAAAAGTGCCTTGGAATTTATTCTGAGTTTGAACCAAGTTTGAGTCCAAGGGGGAATCAAAAATCAGAAGCTTTTAAAAACTAATGCTATGATATTTTTTTTTGTGGGTTTTTTCAAAAAAAAAGGACAGTTTTTTTTTTAATAATTTTTTAACTTTAATTATAAGAGATTTGATGAACAGGAAATAATAAACACATAAAATCCATAAAACACAAAGCCACAAACACAAACAAAGTTCGGCAGCAATCAATCCGTGTCGTAATAGTATTAGGTCATGCAAAGGGCGGCCCCCCTAGGATATGGGTTAAAAAAAAAAATTTAAAAAACTTTTATAAAAAGGAAAAAAAAAATTTTTTGAATTAAAAAAAAAATTTTTTAAATATTAAAATTTTTTTCAATAGGGCCCCAAAAATTTTTCAAGTTCAATCGTTAAGAACAATTTAAAATTGCTAGTGATTTTCCAATGGTTACAACCCCAAAATTTTTAAATTTCTTATATTTTTCTTAAAAAAATTTTTTTTCAGTTAAGAAATTTTTAAATAAACTTTTATTTTAAAAGGGGGTTTTTTTAATTTTAAAAAAAAATTTTGGGGGGAAAAAAAATTTAAAAGATGTTTAATTAATAAAAATTTTAAGGGTTGAAGTTAACCAGTTTAAAAACCTAAATTATAATTTTTTAAAATTTGGGGTTCCCAGTAAAAAAAAGTTAAAATTGTTTTTTGCTTATGCTTTTTAAAAAAATTTTTGGGAAAAAAAATTTTAAAATAATTTTTAAATTTTTTTTTTAAAAAAGCTTTATTGAAATATTTTATTATAAAAGAATAAAATCTTACGGGAAGTCAAATAAAATTTTTAAAATTTAAATTTTTTTCCCGGTAAAAAAATAAATTTTCGGGGTTTTTTTTTAAAATTTTTTTTTTTTAAAAATGGGAAAATGACTTAAAAATTTTTTAAAAAAATTGTTGGCCCGAAGGCCAGGGAAAAGGAAAATTTAAAATGATTTTACAAAAGGAAAAATTTGGAAAAAACCCTTTAATTATTTTCCAAAAAAAATTTTTTTTTCCCGGGTTTAAAAATAAACAAATTTTTTTTTTTTTAAATTTTCAAATTTTCCAAATAAAAATTTACTTTTCCCTTTTAAAAACTTTCCGACTATAAAAACTTAAAATTTTTATCCCCGAAATTTTTTTTTTTATTTTTTTTTTAAAGGGCCCCCCCCTTTTTTTTTTTTTTTCTTTTCTAAATTTTCTGGTTTTTTTTTTTTTTTTTGTAAAAATTTAATTTTTTAACCCAAAATCTGGAAGTTAATTTTCCCCCTTTTTTAAAATTTCTTCCCAAAAAATTTTTTCCCTCTTTTATTTTTAAAAAAAGGGGGAAATTTCCATTAAAAACTTTAAAAAATTAATTTTAACGAAATTAAATTTAAACTTTAAAACAATAACCCCAAAAAAAAAAAATTTTTTGTTTATTTTTTTTTGTTTAAAAAAACCCTTTGATTTGAATTTTCATTGTTTTAAAAACTTGAAAAATTTTTTGGGAAAAAATTTAAAATTTATTTTGATACCACGGTCTCGAAAAATTTCAAAATATGTAAACCTCGAAAATTAACTAATAAATATTATGAATTAAGTATTTTTTAAAAGTGTGAAATAGACTAAAAGTTACACTAAAAAAATTGTTGTGACCGCAGAGGTCAAGAGGCCATGGTCGTGATCTCATGACTGGCGTTGTCGAGTCACCGATTTCGAAATTTTGTGTCACTCAAATCCCACAGGGTAACGGTGATGTAACACGCTTAATCTGAAGTAGCTCAAAGTCCTCCCGTTGGCTTGGTGGGGAAGTTAGGGCCCAGCTCAAATGCCATCCTTGTCACCTGACTGTGGTTCAGAATTACGAGGTTCGTTGCCAATATTCAAAATGCTAAAAAAGCCTGGTTCCAATCTATTGTTAGAAATCCTTCCATTCCGACTAAATTAAAATCATGTATTATAATTGCATCTACAATCCGGGATCTAATTCCTTAGTTGGGATTGGATCAATACTCTTATGTGGTCACAGGTGTTTTCTTTTTCCGCCCTTTCCTTTTCTTTCTTCTTTTTTTTCCTCCTGTCTCAAATGTGTTCTGCCTTTTTGTTCCCTTTTTTGTATGGTGCATTTGTATTTTATATTTATATTACTGGTAATGTATTTGCAAGAATGCTGGAATAATGTATATTATTTTTCCTTTCTTAACTTTATATTCTTTTTTCAATTCCTACTATTAGCTCGCCCTGTCTATATATTTATTTATTTATCTTGGTGGAATTTTCAATCGTTAATAAAATACATTTTAAAGCGCTGAATTGAGCTGAAATTTTATATACAGGATCATTTTGGATGACAATACAATAATTTAATTATAATTAATAAAAAATTAATTGATTGAAACTAATTATTTAAAGAATTACAAATACAGCCACGTTGGCGACATAGCAACCCTTTTGGCGACTTGTGTCAAAACTTGAAAAGGTTTTTTCTCACGTGTCAAAGCATTCAGTTGGACTGAAATTAAAAGGACAATACGATACTTTAATGATAATTAAAAAAACTAATTACCACTTAATGTTGTGATTCTGTCCTATGTATATACATATTTATATTATAATTGTAACTATTTAATAAAATGTAGCTAAAATAAAATTTTTCGTGGTTGATCTAAGTAGGAATTGACTTAAAAACTATTTTTTTACATTACTTGTTTATTTCCAGCTTTGTGTATGTGTACCTTGCAATAACATATGTATTTCGCTTCATTTACCTTTAATTTTAATGTGTAAATTTAATGAGTGCTACCGTATAAAATGTATACTATGATTTTGCTCAATAAAGATTGAACGTGGGGGTGGTAGTTTTCCGGGGGATCGTTTTGTAGCTCTAAACCCTTTTCTGGTGAGCTCGGTTCCTTTTGGCATGCCGCCAATATTCCTCGTGTTACTGCAGATAGTGCAGAATAAGTTAAAAAATTCAATCAAATTAAAAAACGTTTTAATAATAGTTTACCGAATTAGGTTTTTTCACAATCAATTTAATAATCCAATGTTAAAAATTCATTAATTTCTTGCAATTTTGCTATATTAATTTTTTAAAAAATGTGGGGATGCGCTTTAAGGGACAGTAAAATAGAACTTAAATTTGAAAAAATTATAAATTATACTCATTTCGTGCCCTCCCATTCTACAGTATATGTCTTTTTAACATGTTTTGTAATTTTTTTCATGCTCTTTTTTTTTTTTAATTATATTTTTCACTCTTCAGGATATCTCAAAATAAGAACTTCAATAATTATTATAATTGAAATAAAAAATTAATATGTGACCACTTAAATATATAATTTTACGCCTTGCATTTCGTATTTTTAGGAAATAATTGTACATTTAAATGATTAAATTAAATGTGCGATACACTTTTATAGGAATATCGTAAAAGGAATAAAATACGTCTATTAAATTTGGTAGTCTTCCTGGCAATTATGTGGAAGTATCAAAATAATTAAATGCCAATTAGTTCGTTTGGTTCTCGAATTTCAATGCAGTACCTTTTGTTTTAAATAGGTTTAACTAGATTATGGTTTTGTATTTTCATCTGATTTTCACAATAAATATTTTTATTTTTCACAATGTGTTTTAAATTCCTTTAATTCTCGGAGTGATTTAAAATTACTTGTTGAAATAGAAGAAATGTTGATATAAACAAATTTGCTTCGTATAAACATGAATTAAGTTCAAACAAAATGTTTAATTTGAAAAAAAATTTAAAAAAGAACAGAAAAATTGGGCATAAGGTTACGTTCCCCAAATTAAATTTTTTAAATAATTGGGACATTTCTTTTGCAAAACTGGAAAATAGTTTAATAGAACATATAAATAATAATTAAATAAGTATAGAGGACTCACAACTATTTAAAAGGAATTCAAAAGAATTTGACTAAAAGAGCAATGTCACAACATAAAAACAGAATGAATTTTCTTGTTTGTAGAAAATTGTTATTTTTAAAGCAGTTACGGTAGATTTGATTGCTTATTAACGCCACACATTGAAAACACATAAGGGTTATTGGTGACAGAACTTCTAATATTGAGCCTCAGTCTAGTAGGGGGTCGGTGTTGGCCCCTTTTTCCATACTTCCCCAAAATCCCCCACGTGAGGGCTTAACCTCGACAGATTTAGTGTGCATCAATCTTTCTACACGGTGGATCTTCAGTAGGACTAGGACTCGAAATAATGAACTTGACATATTTGATAACATTTGGAGCTGCCATTAACTTTGACCTATACAATCTTGTTATACTTCTGTCTACAGTTAAGTGTATATAAATTTAGGTTTTTTTCTCTCTCGTGGCAATTTAGTACACTATTACTCTACGCGCGTGCATGCATGCGTAGATAAATTTTGAGGTGTCATATTACTTTTCATGTACAAGATACTAATAATTACGAGATTTAATTTTGCATAAGAGTTAATTTTCGAAATGAGATTAATAAGTAATTGGCTATTAAAAGCATTTTTTTTTTTTTGACTTTCCTTAACGCATCATTTGCTTTTATTTATTTTTGATGAAGCGGTGTTCGAAAATTCCTTCTATGGTATTTATTTTTGCACAGATTCTCTCTCACAAAATTTGCATTGATTGAGATGCTGCTTATTTTATGTCTATGGAAATAAATGCAACATTATAATAGTTTACTTTTCCTAAATGTTTTATATTAACTTCTAAAATATCTATATACTTTCTAGTTATTTATTATTAGAGATTGTCTTCATTCAGTTTTCTTACTGATTTGAGATTCACTCATTTTTTAGAATAAAATTACACACTGAAGAGGCTGAACATTATGAACACCTACTCAATAACGCGTCGCATCACCTTTTGCCTGCAAAGAAGCTGCACCTCTCCTTGATGGGGCCCCAAAATTTTTTGTTGATGAAGGAGAAGGTTGACCAAATATCTCCCGGTAAAAAAGGCGAGATTTCCAAGATGGAGGGTTGACTCTGTTGGCTTTCTATGAAAGCCCAAATGGGCTCTATCTTAAGACCCAGAAAAAGAATGCGAACATTTTAGTTGTTTTGTCCTCGAAAATTTTCTCCTTTCCCGGTTTTGTGATTTCTGTAGTCCAGGAAGATTCTATTTTCAGTTGGGAAAACAGACGCAATGTAACGGTGCAACTGATCCTCAATTATGTTTTTAAATCGTTTTCACCCAGGTCGTTCTATAAAAACCCCAGACGCCCGTGAGAACACCCCCCAAAGAGTTTCTCCCCCACCACCCTGGAAACCTGTTTACATGGAAAGGGCAACTGTTCACATGGAAGACGGTGCACTCCGACCCAACCATCGAAATTTAGGGGAAGGAAAAATTTTGACTATTGATCAACCTTCTGCCACTTGTAGGCAGTCTTTTGGGACCATTAAAGGGTTTTTTACAAAATGGAATTTTTTTCCAACCCAAAAATTTTTTAAGAATGATTTAAATTATTAATTTCAAAATAAAATTTTTTAAAAAAACCAAAAATTTTAATAAAGCGATGCAAAAAAATTTTTTTCTTTAATTAATTTAATTTTTGCCAAACTAATTCCAAAAAAAAATTTTACCTTATAAAATCTACTTTTGAAGACCCCACCTTTTCTGAAGGATGGTAATTTTCAAGTTTAAACCCCTTCATAATTTTATTTTGGAGTAGGTATTTTTTTTTTTTGGGTGTCAATTGCCAAACCGGGCCCCCTGATTTTCTGTTGGTTATCTCACTAAATATTTTTAAATATATTAGATTTTTTTTCTTTTTTAAAAGTTAAAAATTTTGCCATTTCGGGCCCAAAAAACAAATTTTTGGGGAAAAAAAGCGGACAAACAAATCCCACTTATCCGGTCTATCGTGTTCTTGACCTCTGGGGGGAAGACTTTTAAAACTTCGTCAAAAAAGCCCAACGGGGGGACGTTTGCTGTGTGTGTGTTTTCCAAACCTTTTATTTGGGCCTGCATTGCATTTGGGTGTCAGTTCCCCCCTGCGCCGAAGTTTCCCTTACTTGCGTCTTTTTTGTTTATGATGCGGGGTGCCCATCAGTTTGTCGTCACGGGGGGTTTTATGGCTTTATGCACTTTACACAAATACTAAAAACGGCCTATCACGAAAATTCCACCAGCCGTTTTGGATATATTCCGAATCTTTGGGCCAAAAACTGCCCTCTATCAAAATTTCCAAAAAGCAGCCCTTTCCAATCGGTGCCTTTTGACTATCCAGACGAGTTCATTGAAAAGTGGAGGGGTTTATAAAGTTTGCTCGGATGTATGTTGTTTGAATAAATCCTTAGAACCAAAACTTAAACAAACCTTGTTCTCTTCATGATCAAATTTGGCATTTAACAATCGTTAAGAATATTCAAAGAAATAAAGCTTACAACCAATAAGAGGAAGGTTGGGATAAAAATTATAAAGAAAATTACTGAGTAATTACAGAAAGTAGAGATTGGAATGGAATGAAATTGATGTTTAGATTGAGTTGGAGTTATATAATTTAACTGAAAACGCGAATTTTATTACTGTACATTGCGAACTCTTTTCTTTTTCATAGAGCTAGTTAACTTTTTTGTTAAAGAACTTCACTTAAGGTATCCGACTACCCTAAAATCATGATTTTTTTTAAAAATCGACAAATTTTTCTTATGATTTTATTTTATAGGGCATCTTATTATCTTAATAAAAATACCGAGATTTTTATTTTCCATTCACTAGAACAAAAACTACAGGTTTTTTAGTAAAAGCAGATGCCATAAGTTTACACAAGATGTCAAACTTTAAAATGCGTTTCACTCGAAATGTGTTTTTTTTCCCGAAAAGCTCAAACGGGGACAGCGATTGCTCAAAAAGTTTTGAAAATAATTCATTGATATTTTTTGTGTATGTTCCGTAAAATAGCGGAAGTGTTTTGACTTTCAGATTTATTGAACACTTTTTATTACAAAATTTACAGTCCTTTATGTGAATATAATCACTGTTTTTTTAAACAATTTCATATAATCACTAAGATAAAGTACTCTAGTCTTTGTAAAAATTCAAATATCTCTTATCCTGAAGGTCATTTCAAACATGAATAACAAAGTAACACATCAAAATTGAAAAATTGAGAATTTGTTAATAAAATTTTTGTACAAATCGGGCCCCGTTTATGTAATTTTTTGTAGATTTTCACCAGTTTTTTCCCATTTTAATAATAATAATTTTTTTCTGTTTTCAATTTTAAGGATTTTTTCCTTAAAATATACTAAATAAATCTAAAAATCACAAAAAAATCCTCATATCTCCATTTTTTAAAAAAGTCGCAAGTAGTCGGATACCTTAATATAATAAATAACCGATATACTTTAGTATTTTTTATTTTATATATATATTGCTATTTAACAGTAAATGCTAGTAGTTTCTTTGAGAAAGATTAATAACAATCGCAAAACAAGTATAAAAAAGTTATTCATTACTTAAGAACAGAAAACTTATATATATTAGTATGACAAATATGTTCGTTTAGTAAATTGAAATAGCTACTAATCTTAGATAAAAGTGTACATTGAGTAGGACACTCTCCCTGTAAGTGCCGATTGGAATCTTCGGTGCTTTCTGGAATCGTTCTTTCTACTTTAATCACCGCAAAAAGCTCAATTAATGGTTATCCGATAATGCCATAAAACTCTCTTCTTCTCTTATCTCTTCTTGAGAGTGTCGCAAATTTAGAAAATGAAGAGAGCTCTTACTGCGGGGTATGAGATGTCTCTGAAACTAAAATACTCTGACACTTGAAGCTAAGAAAAACTTCATCCTTTGGGAGGAAAGAGGGTAGGAAAAAATATATTATTTCCTCTTTTGCGAGTTCTAAATTCTGAATTCTTCCATTACACGAGCAAACATTTTTGCTAAATCCAATCTCACTTATAGAAAATGGGATTTATTTACGAGAAAGAAGAGGTGATCTTGTTTATGCACGCTATTGCGTTATTCACTCTCTTCCTGTCTTTTCGAGAGCACTTTTGTTATTATTTGGCGTTTTCATTTCTTTCTGCAGATTGGAAAGAGTAGATGTTTTTCCCCTGTCGGATAAGCGATAACTTTACCAATAAGCTCACGTCACTGTAGATTACTGTGCGGTTAAAAGCTTTTGAAAAATTTTTATTCTGCTTCTCGGAGATGGTACCCCAAACACTTTATTTCTTTGTTAAAGCGTTCCACAAATTTATTTGTCAGTTCTGGGACTTCTAAGAATTCATTATGTGAAAAATGGGATTTTTTTTTTTTTAGAAAAAAAAATGTTTGTCTTTTTCTTAACTGTAGAGCTTATCAGTTGAAAATAAACAAATAGTGCTTATGTTGTAAGGCAGAAAATTTGTAACTTCAGTTCTAGATTTCGAACTGTAATTGTCTATGAAAACTAGGAAATGTTCCTTTATTTATTTTAGATTATTTTTATCTTGCTCTTCTAGAGGTATTTTCTGTTGTTTATTAGTTGATTAATTTATCTTGATTCTTTAATCTTACCAATTTATATAAGACTCAGCCGTTACGCACCAGCTTCACTGGGTATTTCATGATGTTGTATGACTCTGTATTGTTTTTAAATTATTGAGAGATATCTAAGTGCTAATATGAAGCTTTCGATTGTATTGTAACGTCCTAAGCATCTAAGTTGTGACACTTGTGGTTGGTATTTTGAAGTTTATTTTTTTCAAGCACACAGGACAGTCCACAGACATAAACAATTTGTACAATATTTACAATTTTTAAGGAAAAATCATTAATATTCCGAATTTATGACATTCGTAGAGAGATATTCCCTTACGCTCACTCTCTGGATGGAGCTAAAAAAATACAATCTTTCTTGTCGAAAGGAAATCACATACTTTATACGCTCACGGATGGAGCACACCAAATCTTGGCCTCTCTCGTCGAGAGGTAAACGCCCACTCCCTCTGACTTGGCACTCGTGCATGCGCACTGCTTCGGATCAGTCCGAGTTGCCACCTCGAGTAAGAAAAGGTCTAGAGTTCGTTACAGTATCAAAAAATAGTTTTATAACCCTAGATTCTCTTGATTTAAAAAGAACAGGCCGAATTTCTAAAATGAAAGTATATTTATCTCTAATACCCTCTTAACACCCTTTAGAAATCGATTTCCACAAAATTGTTTAAAAATTTAATTAAAGTTAATACAATTTTTGTCTTAATTGTTTTACTTCTTATATTAAGTTGGGAAATTATAGATTCACATAATAAGTGTCCTTCAAATTTCCCTCTAATGGTACTTAATTTGATAATGCTTTTCATTCCAATCTTTTGTATATTTTTTGCTACCTATTTCGTTTTAATCCAATATTATTTCTAATTTCTGTAATTTTGAATTATTTAAGTTATAAGTTACTCGATAAAATTTTAAAAAAACTACTGCTCTGTAATTTATTATCTACTTGTGTTTCTTTCCAGACAAATTCAGTTATAAAAAATTTTACTTGAGAATTTGAATCTACGATTATGTAAGCATCACAAATTAAAAGACACATTTTTATGTTTTTTATTACTTCTAAAAGTCTGGAATTTCCCAGACTTCATTTATTTAAACATTTCGTATACATTTGTAATTTGTTGTGGTTTATTTTGTGAATATAACTTCTGTATGAATATGTAAGCTTTGAATTATTTTTCATAAGCTAGCATCAGATGCTTCAATACATACAAACTTCTTTTCAATTATCCTGTGCATGAAATAATGAATATACATGAAAAAAGATGCTTCAGAAATATGAATTTTTTACAGAGATATGAAAAGACCTCATGTTTATCTTGGGTAGGCAAATACTTCTTTTCAGGAAATTCTGATTAAAATTCCGTCTTTCATATTCTGTATTTCCCAAAAGATTAAAAAACGATTGCATATGTTTCTTTTTTTAAAATATTCTCCCAAAAAATGCTAACATAAAGAAAAGAGTTTATATGGATGTGTTTGCTTGTTGTAAAAGGTACTGATGTGTGCAAACGAAAGCAAGATTTTCGATATATAATAGAAATGTACATAAAGCTGGTCTTCTATTAAAATCTCTGAATTATTTCGAACTTGAATACCAAAACTCTTTTTTTTTTCTTTAAAAAAAAGTTATTTATTTTTATAAAGAGAGTCTGTTTCGGTCCTGTATGTTTGATTTGCCATTCCTATTAATTGCGAGAAAAAAAACGAATTCAAATATTGAAACAAATTATTTGTGGATTGAAATTGTTGAAAACAAATACTACTCCCAATCATTATTTGAACTGAGAAGAGTTTTTGAGAAATATTTTCATCTTGAATTGAGAAAAAAAAACTTTTAATTTGTGTATATATTTACAGTTTCTTGTGTGTGTGTGTGTGCAGTGTTTCTTTTATATACAGATTTCTTACAATTCGTCCATAGTTCTCTTTAAAATTAGTCAAATATTTTCTTTCATGTTCTGTATATTTATGTCGATTTTGAACAGCTATAAAGTACAAACAGCACAAAATTTGTGTTAATAACGTAGTTTTCATTGATATATAATTAAAAAAAGTTTTAAAAATGTTGTGCTGCTTGCACACAAATATAGGATCCACTGAAATAATTTACCACTTTTATGAATGACTAAAAATTCTATTTTCCATGCTCATGTGGAAAATTTTCCAATATTAAATTTAGTGACCTAAGTAGCCTTGTGGTCAATCCAACGGATTCGTGCCCGGCGTGTCATGAGTTTGAGCCTTGCACCGCTGAAGATCGTGGCACGTTAAATCTATTGAGGTTCAGTTTCCCTCCCCTCCCCCTCGTTGGTATGGAAGATAAGGGGGTGCCAGCTCGGATGTCGTCCTCTTCACTTGATTAATGTTCAGAGTTAAGTGATCCATCAACAATAGCCTTCATGCAGCTTTGTAGTGTGACGTAAATATAACTCTTCCTAACTCACTCAATATAAATTTATCTAACTGTTCCATTCTTGTACAATAGCTTCTATAATTTCAGCAATAGAGAAGTATTTCAAATTATTTGCATACATTAAGATAAATATGTGTCCCTAAGTGATTTCTTTAAGATTGAGATATTGGAAACAGGATGACCACACACACACCAATTCAATAGATCCATTTTGTTAGTAGCTAACCCAGTGCTTCTCAAACTTTTTATATTCGCGACCCAAAATTAAATCATAATTTTCATCGCCCCCCCCCTCATACAATAACAATGCATTGAATTTAATAATACTATACTTTGATGCTAAAACTACGATAGGTCTTTAACCTCTTAAGTGCCTTTGGTATATGTAAACGTCTCACTCAGCCAAAGCATAAATCTCCTCGGACGTATATATACGTCTTTCCGAAGAACGATCTTTTTTGTGCACTGCTATCCATAAAATTATTCCGAAAGCTTTAGAATGCAATAAAAGAACCTTGACATTTTTTGCGAAGCATTTAGTTATTTCAGATTATATTTTGCTTCTTCATTCTTTCCCTCCCCCCAATACATCATATACGCGCACCTACGTGGAAATCAATTGGCATTGGGAAGCGAATCGCTTAACGTTTATTCGGCAGTTAAGGGATTTATTATAAACCGTACAAATTATCAGGATAAGTGTTAATTTTTATATATAATTTTATACGTGGCAATCCCATGGGGTCACTGGTAATTTTTAAACTTGTTCTTAACTTGGTATTGTTAAATTACTTATAAAATACATTGTGTAGCACTGATATATTTATAAGTGTAATATATCAGTGTAAATGTGTATTTTAGTTTTTATTATGTCAGTATGTATTTTGTTTGCTTAATTTCAGTAAATTAATAATTTACTGAACTTTTTACTCTTTTGTTTTCGACTTTTCAATATGCTCGCGCCCCCCTCGTAGAGTTGTCATGGCCCCCAAGGAGGGCTCGCCCCACAGTTTGAGAAACGCTGAGCTAACTACTATTTGATATTGCCACTGCAATAAGTAACAGCATCATCGACTTGCTGAATTTTACGGCGATTCCAAAGAAGTCTTATTAAATAATATTTTCTTAATGATGTGTTTTTGTTTCAATACTTCTTGGTACGTTAAGCTATTAATTTTACTCGAGGCTAATGTCACAGGGAGATCATTCTACTGGCATTAAGAGCTTTCTATATCATTGAATTTACCCTTCCAGATTTTTTCTCTGAAATATACTTTTCGTACTATCTTAAATCGGGCCAATATAAAAGTTGGGATCACTCAGAATAAACTTTTTCCCACTAAACACAATCTATGATATTCAGAACCATAGTGTTTACTGCAAAAGTGCTCTTTTTCTATTAAAATGTAATTTATAGACAGATAAAAAGGATAATTTAAAAAATAGTATTTAATTGAATCTCGAATTGTATAATTTCTTAGTTTTTTAAAGCCGATTTATGTTTGTATTTTATAAAATTATTACTTTTATAATGATTTTATAACCTTAAAATATTTTCGAAATCGTTGTCTTTTGATTTAAATGTACGAATGTTCTGTAGAAAATGGATTTCCATGTTTAATTATGTATCCTAAAATACCACTTTTGCGTTGTTTACGAGCATATTTGTTCTATCTACAAAAAAAAAACTCTCCTTGGAAGATTGTGAAATGGGGGCTAAAACAACATTTCAAAACCATCGAAAGACGCGAAAATATCCTTGAGTTGTTTAAGAAGAGTAATCTTCGTCTGAAATAGCCAAACATTCCACCGTTACTCTGTCAGTAGAAATGGACCAGCTTAAGCAAAGCCCATTCTCACCGATCCTAATAAAGTTGTTATTGCGTAAAGAGTCTCCAGGCCACTGTCAGTTAGTCCAGACGATTTTTAATGACAGATCTACTGCTTGCTTCACTCATTAAATGTCAGGAGGATAGGATTAAGTTGCCCTTGATGAAAATCGATTAAAAGCCTCCCTGTTTCGAAATGTAAATTTCAGAGACTGCTTCGAAGCATCTTCTTCCCACTTGTGCCCTGAACAGTTTCATTGATATCGTTTGATACAGATGGACTTTTAAATAAACAGACCTATTACACATAGTGATGAAATCTTACGCTTTGGGAATGTGGTTCGATATTAAATTTGAGATGCTCGTAAAAGTGCAATATCAGTTTGTGTTCCGTGAGCTATTTTTAACGATGTATTTACATCTTTCGATTTATTTATTTTTATGTATTTTTTTTCACTTTAACTATTTAAGTGTGAAGTTGTGTTTACTGGATCTACATCACTGAATAAATTTTATGTTTATGTAACATAACTATTCGGCAGAAAATATTTAGTTTTCTTTTTTATTCATTGAGAGTAAGAAGTTTCGAAATATGCTCGTAAGCAACATTTTTTTAACGCTTAAATAAATAAATAAAAAAATGAAACAAATTATGTAAACTTTTAAAAAATACTTAGAAACAATTTTGTATAAATTATATACATAAATAATTTTTAAATAGAATTTTTTTTTAAATTTAAAACTTTTTATATCATTTTAGCAAATGTTTTCAAACTGTTTTATAATTTTATCATGAAATCATTTCAATTTTTTATTTTTATTTAATTGTAATTATTACGAAATATAACAATCCTAAATCTTTAACTGGAATGAAGAATTTGTTGTAGTAGCTGTGATGAAATTTAAGAGGTATTTAATCAAATATAAACTCAAGATAAGTAATTTGTATTGTATAAATAAAGGATATGTGTTTAAGTTAGAATTGAAAAACCTCTAACATGATTTTTTTTATTTTAAATCCACCCCATTATAATAATGTATTCATTGTTTCATTAATTGGAAATATGCTTTTCAAAACGTATAATTTGTGTACAATTATAATGTTAGAAAACAAATTTGACTTTAAATTTTAGAAAAATATGAATAATTACTGAAAATAATCAGCTATGGTCTTAGATGCTATCAATCATGACTTAATAGTTATATTTTTTTATCTTATATACAAATATTATAAAATATTTGTCGCAAGTGATCATTTTAGATATTACTACGCGCAGATAAAAAAATTTGCCCATTATTTCTATAAGTTCAGATGAGGATTGACTAATTTTTTAATAAACTTTTGTCGCTATTGCTTGTAAGCTAAAAATTACACTTCAGCGTCTAAAAAGGTTTTCTTATTTTAGTTTTCGAATACCCTTATTGAAAATTATTTATCCGCCGAATTGTTTCCAATTAAATATACTCGAAAAAAGACTATTTTATATTTAATTTAATTTTTTCATGTTAGTAAGCAAAAAAGAAAAATCAAAAATAGTACTGTAATTATGTAATATGTATCTGAAAAATTACTTTGGTTTATTGAATGGAAATAAAAGCTGATTTTTTAATTTTTTGCATGTGTGATAAGATTTACCCTTTTTTATCGTAGCATAAATTTTAGAGAAATATTACATTTACAATTTCTTACACAATTTTCTTACCAATATTTGTCTTTTTAAAAAACAAAACTTATAACATTGATTTACATCTGAACACTATTTCGAAAGTCAGTGATATCAAACTATAGACATGCTAATAAGAGTTTGATGTAACTCTAAAACAAATAGGAATTAAAACACTTTTTGAAAAACAGGTTATTGTTTAATCGGAAAAACCATAATAACAAATAAATCTGTTTTAAAAGATGATCAATCATTTCTTCCAATAAATCTATGTCACGTAGATGAAGAGATGGTACCCCAGGCAGTGGGGTATCACAAATCTTAATCATTTTCGATTCTGTACATGGTTTTTCGACCCCCCAAATTTTTTGTTTTTTATCGGACAACTTTTTTTTGGGGTGCGTCTTTTTTGGGTTAGAGTGTATATATGCACGCACTCGCAAAATTCTCAATCGTTTGAAGAGGAGGTGCGAACAGGAATTTTTTTTGTAAATATGAGAGAAATTCTTTTAAGATTTATAAAACATTCATCACACACATAGCATACAGAGTGTACTCATAAAAAACAAAAATTTAGGAGGTTTTGTGTGCCGCAATTATAAAATAAAAAAATAGCGTGAACACCTTAAAATTAAAGATTAAAGTAAAATTCTTCCATTTTTGCATTGTATTAAGTATTATACTTAGTTATATTCAATAAAAAATATGCGTCTTCTGGAACATTTTGGGTAAAAAAAAATTAATCGTTTAAGGGGTTAAAGGTTTTATTCATTTATTTCTCTGTTACTATTTATTTTAATACAAATGTACACTTGTGAAAACAATTTTATTTTTACTTAGAATATTCTTTTTAAAAAAATTAAGACATTTAAGACACGGTTGTGTTATTAAGCAAGATTTAAATTTTTTTTCATACATTTTATCATTTTTTTGCAAAAATGCCTTAAAAAAATTACTCTTGCTCATTAGAAAAAGAATAAAAATTTATATGAAAATAACGAGGTACGAGTCTTAAAAAGTTAAAATATTTTGGGTTTACTATGGCAAAAAACCCCTTTTGTAATGTCAGTAATTTTAAAAATTTTCAGCCCGTACCATTTTACTGCTTCAATAAAAAAAAAAAGAAAAGACGTGAGAAATTGCGCAGCTGTAAATTAAAATTTAAATTTTTCCCGAAGACAAAAAAAAAGAGAAAGGGAAGTAATTTTGGGAATGACCCCTTTTAAAATTTCTTGGGATGGCTTTTTTTAAAAAAACAAGAAAAAAATTTTAATTTTAAGTTGTAGCTGACATGTCGCAAGTCATTTTTGTATATTTAGCAAGCGCACACATTGTAATATGGCAGCGCATTGAATAAGAATAAATATTTAATAGTTTTTGTTCTAGTTAAAAGAGTAATTATACGTTCATTTAAAATTCCCAAATAGACCCTTATTTTCTTTCGAGACTTTTCAAAAAACCCAGGGACATCTTTTAAAAACCCGAGGCATAAATTACAAAGGGGAAATTTAAAAAAATTTTCTTCCCGGGAAAACGGGGTGGAGGTAATGCAGTGTCATATTATATATATTCTTCGACATAACGACATCACATTACATCAGAGAAAATTTATTTTATTTTGCTAAGTAAAGAGCTTAAATACAAGAGACAGCTGAGTGCCATTCAAATTAATATAATACTATCCATTTTGAACAAGTTCAGTTTTCAAAAAGAGCTGCTTCCCGGAAAAATTTAGTTCTCTTTCTCCCATCTCCAAAAAAAAACTCGCTTGCTACCGGTAAAAAACATATATCCTCCTTTTCATTTACTTCCATAAAATGTTATTATTTAGCTAGCGAATTTAAAATGAGAGAAGTTATTTCTCTAGATGTGATTCAGCAAAAGCAGGGAATAATGTTTGAAATATTTCCCCAGGAGTGATTTCAATTTTCTTCACGGTCTCTTCTCATTAATCCTATTGAGAGAAAAGATGGCGGGCTTCATTTCTGGAAGTGAAAGAAAAGGAGCAAAGCAAAAGGGGTCCGCTAGGATTTCAATGGCGGGGAAATTGCCGTCACTTCGAATGAAACAAAGCATTTGATTTCTCATACTTGAGTACTTCATTACCAGCCAATTTGAAATGGAGTGTGTGAAAGTAAGAATGAGTGGTGCGAGTCATTTTTGAATTTCTGGGGAAAAGTTTTTTTTTTTAATACGAAAAGACGCAAAAGAACATTGTATTTTCAGAAATTCTCTTTCAATTATGAACATCTTGCTTAAAGTTTAAATAGCCCCTTAGAAGTATAATACTCTAGCAAAATTTAGAAATTTGACTTCACTTGATGAAAAGTTTGTGCGAGCTAGTGTACTTTTCACTGAATGTTAGAACGATTATATGAGAAAATGAAGGAAATAATTATTTTTTTCCTTTTAAGGTATCCAACAACGTTCGGAATCGCATTTTTCAAAAGCGTATAGTGATAATATTTATGATATTTAGTGTCACTTAGATTAAAAAACGTATATAAAATTGTTTTAAGAATATTATTACAATAAAAAATTATTTAAGTACAGAATTTTTACAAAAAATGAGCATAGAATGACCAACTTTCAAAACATTCTCCTTTTATGGAAAATGCTTCTTTTATAATAATATTTTACCTGTATATAGCACAGACTTCTGTACAGACGCTGAACTAGAACTTTTGAAATAAATAACTTAGAAGTGGATATATCCATATTTTACTACAACTGAGGAAAGTAATATAAAGTAAAAAAACGCCGATAATTATTTCAATGGGTGGTAACTCTGAAAACCTAGTTCAAACTCTCTGGAGAAGTCTTTACTTTATATAAGAAAAATATTATTGTTATAGAAGCATTTTTTATAAAAGGAGATCGTTTTTAAAAAAAATTATTTTAAAATTTTTGCCAAGACATTGTATTTAATTAATTTTTTTTTTGTCATAATGTTCTTAAAATAATTTTATACATGTATTCTAATCTAAGTGACGTTAAATATCATGAAAATTATCCATTTATGCGCTTTTATAAAATCACGGTTCCCAACGTAGTATTATACCTTAAATATATGCATTTGTATTACATATAGATTTGCTTCATGAGAATACATTACTTTAAAACGAAATGAATTGATCATATTAATCTGCGACATAGCCATCCTGCGATGACTATGTCGTTCCGGATCCGCGTAAGCTAGAGGTGTGAGATTATCAAAATGAGATGAGACATATTGGTTCTTAATACAACTTTTATTAAGAATAACTTATATTACTTAATTCTAATCGACAACTTTTATTTAAAGTGAGAGTTAATTCAATTAAACCTTATATTCAAGTCAGATCACGCAACTAGAACATTTAACTTAATTATCATAAATAAACCGATTCATCTAACTTCCTATACCAAAATATTACCTTTTGAGGTTGTCTCCTTCCTTCACTTATTGAGAGAATTCTATAATGTAATTGAATGTGCGAGGTTTCCAACTTCTTTATAATGAACTTCTATTTCTTCCAAAGCTATAGGACAGATAACTCTTGATATGAAAGATTCCACACTAAACTATCTCTAAACTTGCCGCGCTTATCATCAAAGCTTCTATCCTTTTAAAGTATATCTCATTTACATATTATCTTCGTTTATCTTCTTGGTATTGGGTTGGAAAGGTTTTACATTAATCGGCCGTCAAAGAACATATAGAGTTATGTTAGTAGAAGGACGCGAGAGACGTCACAACCCTCCAAGAAGAAAACGTGATTTACTTAGAGGTTCTCAATGCCCTTAATAAATTACGTGTCTAAATCTCTATTTCTGAATTTTCGCCATTCGATTTTTATTTAAATTTTAATCTTAACCATTTTAACTTTCTTATAATTTCCAATATTTATCTTGACTTTAATTTTCATTACTCATCTTAGAATTAAATTTAATATTCAATTTAAATTTAAACTCGTGACAATAAATTTACCTCCAATAACTAGCCAACATTAATAATTACTGTTTAATTCATGTCCACTTTCACTTTTTAACATACAATTACTTAAAATAACTATACACCTTAAATTTCTAAAAAATTTCTGCAAGTGCAGACCCAAACTTTGTATCTTTTATCATACTGCCTATGGAGCTGGATTTTCCGCTCCAATTTTGTTGAAGTTATAATTTTCATAATTTTCAGGTCTGTCTCCTGAAATGAAAACTTTCTGTCGTTTCTATGTTTACATAATATCAATCAATTTCACAATTTTTATTCATTATATATTATTTGTATATCACAATAAATTTTCATCTCCATCCCCACATCTGGTTCCAAAAAACTCCCAAATGAGCCGCGCAGCGCCGTTATTATTATTGTTAGTGCCCTGACTACGCCGCGTTTCCCTGAACCAGATGCCTCATAATACGTAACAATACAACAACATATATATATACACATATTATACCTTGTTCTTTTGCTTTTACTTTCACTCCCAAATGAACTAGAAGCGATCTGACCAGAAAGTATCGAAGCTTATGGGTCCTTTCTGTATTTTATATTGGATTTGATTGGCGACCAATCCCCTTTGCCTCTAACTTACAAGTCTCAACGTGATTTTTTCTTTCCCATATTGTGACTCATTTAACTCTTGGATGTACTTTTTCCAAAGTACGAGTTTCCTGACTTGATCTATACTATTTGGGATACCTGTTCCTAATTCGACCTCGTCACATTTCCTATGACGATATAATTTATTTGATCTACGTTAACTGTTAATCTTTTTTCCTGATTTATTACAAAAATTATTGTAGCCAAACTTAATAATTCTTATATGTCCTTCAAATTTTTGTTTAAATTTAGCATTACAATTTTGTTATTGCTGAAACTTACAAGGTGTGTTTCTAATAAGACCTCAATCATTTACCTTTTATTTTATGTCTTTCTACGTCTATTAATATCTTTCCCACCTTCCAAGGTTTAATTTTCGTACTTAGTCTAGCTTCCCTTAAAGCTTTTTTCTATATTTTGTATTTTGAATTTTGAACTCTTCCGAGATCATAACTAGTTTTTGAAATGGTAATCAATTTTCGACCTAAAAATAATTCAGCAGGTGATTTTTCCCGTTGTTTCATTCACCGCCGTACGAATAGCGTAAGCAAACTCACGTAAGAATTGATCCCAAGTATCGTGTTGATCATTAACATAATTTGCAATCATTTGCACTATATCCGATTAACTCTTTCAGTCCGATTTGCTTGTAGGTTTGATATGCAACAGTCTTTACATGCCTTTATGCCTAATCTTTTCACTTAAGTGCTCAAAAATTTCGGATATAAATTGGGGACCATTATCACTTATTAATTTTATTGGAGCCCATAACGCGATATAAAAGTTATCAAAAATATCCGCTATTATACGAGATGAGGCCTTTTTAAGGGTATACTTCAGCCCATTTTGCTGAAATGATCGGGTTACACAGCCATAGCAAGGTTACGCCCTTTACTCGATATAGGGTACGGGCTCATCAAATCTAACGTCACTTTTGCCCTCATTCGATAATTCAATATACCTGGATTTAATCGACCAGCTATTAACGCGTTTTTATAGTTACATATTAACTTGGCACATATGGCATGTAGAGACATATTGATCAATGAATTTTCTCATGTACGGGAAATAAGAAACGTCCCGAATTTTATGATACGTTTTAAATCTGCCTAAGTGTCCAGTACCGGGCCGTCGCAAATTCTCTCATTATTTCATTCCTTAAAGATTTTGGAATGTATACACGCATTTCAATCAATGACGTTGCGTGTTTCGCATAAAATAACAATCCTTCAATTAAACGTGGAAATCGTGGGACCATTCTCACATATCAGACAACTGAAAGTTATCTTCCGGGTTTAAATATCTATAGATAAGCACCTAATTCTGTCATCATTTTTCTGTTCTGTTATTAATTGTTCCCGCGAAGTAAGTACTAAATCCCCTGATTATGGCACACAATTAATTTTATCTCCAATTATACTTTTCACATGCTGGTAAAACGAAAGTCACCATACAAACTTCATTTCTGACCCATTAACGTGTAAATTCCCTTTTATCTACTCTTTATTATCTTCAACCAGCGAATTTTGAATTTTCAACGATTTCGATCAAAAATCTAATACGATCCTTGACCCATTTATAAATCCATACCTAGAATACATGGGTATTCTAAACTGTCAACACATGAAATGACCAATTTCTTTCGAATTGTCTGATGCGAATAGGTTTAATTCTACGATTCCGCCTTTTGGCATTTCGCACCCTGTGCTGTTATTACCTGCTCAAGCGATTTTTTAATTTGCTTATAAAAAAATATTTTCTATATACTTCTTCCGATATAAATGATTTATCTGCTCCGGTGTCCTAAGTAAAGGCTTTCAAAAATGTGTTATTTAATAAAAATAGGAACGTGTGGAAGTTCTACGGGTATACATATCGGAGAAAGCCTAATTGTCTCTGTCGACACCCCTTGAGGTTGATCTTTAACCTTTACAATATTTAATCGTCCCCTTTGCATTTCATCGCCTCGACTGAAATTTTCACCGAACCCCTATTTCTACGGTCCCCTCTATTAAAATTATCATTTCGCGCATTTCGAAATGAGTAACCCCTGTTGTTGAATCTCTGATCATTATTCTGAAATCTATTCCTCTCGAACCCCTCTATTACTTTGACGGCCATTCTCAAAATCATTTACTGTTATTTGTCTACGTCCTACTTCAGAATTCCTCCAGTTTCTACCATTAGCATCAAAATTAGTATCTCTATGCGCATTTTAACCTTCGTCTTTCTATATTATCATTCTGTGAACCCTTTTAATTTGTAAGAATATCTCTTCGAATTTAGCCAAGACTTCCAAAAAGTTGTACCGTGTTTTGTGGATTGCGCACTTCCACATACCTGATTTGTGGTTCGAGTCGAACTAAAATATGATCCACTAACTCGCTGGGGACATTCCTAATTTTAAACTTCGATTTTTAACAAGTTATAAACGAAATCAGTAGGTTCCTGATTTCTTTCCTTTTGTTGGGACGCGTAGAATTGTGCTTGCAATTCTTTTCTCTCTTATTTTTGGATCAAGTGGAAAAGCTTTCGCTAATTCAGCCTTGAGCTGCGCTGAAATCCGCTGTGGCTGTATTTTAAAATTCAACACCGATCCAAATATCGAGCAAATTAATCTTGAGCCTTTCCCCTGAGATATTCTTTTAAGTACACATGACAGATTACTTGGGATTTCAAGTAACTGTATGTTATTCTCATTGTTTCTATAAACTTAATGTTCTCTGACCCTGAAAAATACATTTGTAGTACACTACCACCCACATTACCTAACCCAGAATTATATACACGTTCAGTGCCATTGCGACATAGCCATCCTGATGACTATGCAAATGTTCCGATCCGCGTTTAGAGGTGTGGATTATCAAAATGATGAGACATATTGGTTCTACTACAACTTTTATTAAGAATAACTTATATTACTAAATTCTAATCGACAACTTTATTTAAAGTGAGAGCACCCATTCAAGTCAGATCACGCAACTAGAACATTTATCTTAATTATCATAAATAAACCGATTCATCTAACTTCCTATACCAAAATATTACCTTTTGAGGTTGGTTCCTTCCTTCCAATTTCTATTGAGAGAATTCTATAATGTAATTGAATGTAAAAAGTGAGGTTTCCAACTTCTTTATAATGAACTTCTATTTCTTCCAAAAGCTATAGGACAGATAACTCTTGATCTGAAAGATTCCACACTAAACTACTCCCTAAACTTGCCGCGCTTATCATCAAAGCTTAATATCCTTTAAAGTATATTCATTTACATATTATCTTCTGCTTATCTTCTTGGTATTGGGTTGAAAGGTTTTGCCATTAATCGGCCGTCAAAGAACATAGGAGTTATGTTAGTAGCGACGCGAGACGTCACAACCCCTCCAAGAAGAAAACGTGATTTACTTAAAGGTTCTCACGTTCTTAATAAATTACGTGTCTAAATTCTATTTCTGAATTTCTTCACTTTCTGATTTTATTTAAATTTTAATCTTAAATCCTCATTTTAACTTTTATAATTTCCAATATTTATCTTGACTTTAATTTTCATTACTATCTTAGAATTAAATTCTAATATTCAATTTAAATTTAAACTCGTGACAATAAATTTTACTCCAATAACTAGGCCAACATTAATAATTAATGTTTAATTCATGTCCACTCTCACTTTTAACATGGCCACTACTTAAAATAACTATACACTTAAATTTTCTAAAAATTTTCTGCGCAGACCCAAACTTTGTATCTTTATCATTACTGCCTATGGAGCTGGATTTTCACCCAATTCTTGTTGAAGTTATAATTTTCATAATTTTCAGGGTCTGTCTCCCCTGAAATGAAAAACTTTCTGAGTCACTCTTTTCTATGTTTACATATTAATAATATCAATCAATTTCACAATTTTATTCATTATATATTATTTGTATATCACAATAAATTTTCATCTCCATCCCCACATCTGGTTCCAAAAACTCCCAATGAGCCGCGCAGCCCGATAATTATTTTAGTGCCCTGACTACGCCGCGTTTCCCCCGAACCAGATGCCCTATAATACGTAACAATACAACAACAAAATATATACACATATTATACCTTGTTCTTTGCTTTTTTCTTTCACCCCCAAATGAACTAGGAGCGATCTGACCAGTGATTTGTGTTTATGGGTCCTTTTGTATTTTTTATATTGATTTGATTGGCGACCAATCCCCTTTGCCTCTAACTTACGTTTCACCGCAGATTTTTTCTTCCCATATTGTGACTCATTTAATCTTGATGTACTTTTTTCCGAAGTACGAGTTTCCTGACTTGATCTTATACATTTGGGGATACCTGTTCCATTCGACCTCGTCACATTTCCTATGACGATATATTCTTATTTGATCTACGTTAACTGTTAATCTTTTTCCTGATTTCCATATTACAATATTATTGTAATTTTTAACTTTTAATACTCTATAAGGTCCTTCAAATTTTTGTTTAAATTTAGCACATACTTTGTTGGCTGCTGAACTTACAGGGTGTGTTTCTAATAAGACTCAATCATTTACCTTTATTTTTATGTCTTTTCTACGTCTATTATAATATCTTTCCCACCTTTCCTGTTTAATTTTCGTACTTAGTCTAGCTTCCTTAAAGCTTTTTTCTATATTTTGTATATAGATTTCCTGGATGGCACGCTTGTCATATGAGTATGTGGCATGTAGAAGATTCCTTGAATATCAACTTAGTTCTGGTTCTCGCGGCAAATTTAAATCACGGTAATGTTTAGTATCCAACGAGGACGTGAACTAAATAATTCAAGCGTCACAAATTTGCTAGCAGGAACCTCCACCAATGAAACGGCTCTCCCATTTAGGATCTTGCCGGGTCTGCAAAAGCTGATCTGCCTATTCCTATTTGAAAGAGAAAAAAAAATTATATGCTTCACGACAATTCCAGTTTTTGACATTTGCAATGCAGTGCTATAAAGTCAAAGAAAAATTATTGCGAGTATTTTACTACAGTCTACTGTTACAATCTTATGTGTCGTTACTTAAAAACATGACTTCCATTCACCGGATTAACCACTTATTGTTATTGTTTTAAATACACAGCACAATTGACAATTATACAAGATATAGAATCTAAAATCTACTACAGACATATTGTTCACTCTGTCTTTCTATTCCATCATTTTTCCCGTTCAAAAGAAAAACCGATCCCACACATCATCCAACAATTTCTTCTTTTACCAATCAAAATAGCGTTGCCAGCTATTTCTTTACAATACCTTAAATAAACAATTTATTATCTTTATTGTAATAACTTATCTGTTTACTAATTTTACACACTGTTTACCATTATTGACTCTATTTTTAAAGATGGTCTCTTTTGTAATTATATAATTAATATGGAGCATTTATATTTTAAATTATTAACAAATTTTTACCTATTTTTATCTAGTTTCGTTTTGTATTTATTCGAATTCGAGTTTTAAAAAGTATTGTTTTGTTTTCCGGTTTTGCTCGGGATAATTTTAAATTTTATAACATGATGCTTGAAATAGAATTTGCATTTCTTAAATGTTGTTCTTAAAAAAAATAAAGAGTGTGCTTATATTGCTTTAAAATTATCTGTATGTCATAGTTAGAAAAAGTAGATGAATGGATGGATAAGAGTTTTAATTATTTCATTTATTGAAGAGTACAGAGAAAATCTTACGAAATGCTTGATTAAAGTCTAAATATTATCTTTACAAAGAAATTTCAGAGTTCTTTATTTTTTATAAGAACTTGAGAGAGGACATTGGTTAATCATTTGAATTCCCGGTTTATCTTTGAGTTTCTTTGTCTCTTTGTGTATATATAAGCTTGAATTCTCGAAGAGAATTTGTACTGTGAAAATTTGAACTAAACCCTTAAAAGTGGTCAATTTTTTTCTTTACCCAAAACATTCCAAAAAAGGCAAATTTTTATTGCGTGTAACTGTGCATAACACTTAACAGAATGCGAAAATGGAAAACTTTATTAAATTTTAAAGTTTTCACACTATTTTTTTTACTTTATAATTATAGAATACAAACCCCTAAATGTTTGCTTTTTTAAGTACACTTGCATGCTGTGAAAAGAATGTTTCACGTATCTTAAAATAATTTCTCACATACTTACAAAAATTTCTTATTCATACCACTTTTTTACATAGTTGAGGATTTCCTTTTTGTGTCCATATATATATATATATATATATATATATATATATTGTGTACATATATATATATATTCACAAAATTTGAAGCAAGTTGTAATATTAAGTTTACATTGCAATGGGGACATAGATAATATCGGCTTTTTTGGATTTTCTTTACGTTTTCATTTCTTCTCAAGCAACAAATTGCACATTGCCTTGCCAATCCCTGTTCTTTATACAATATTTAAAGAATCTGCCTTCAATAAAAAATTCCTGCCTTCACCGCAAATAAATTCCCTTATGAGAACAATTTCAGTACCAGGGACAAACTGCATCTCTTAAAAACACCAGTACTAATAATCTAAGAATTTAAAATATGTGCAGATCGAAGATAGAAAGAAGAAAATATCAGTGTGCCAGTGTGGCGTACGGTCAAACGCTTTAAGAGATTTTAAAAAGCTTGTATCATACAAAGGACATAAATGTTCTTTTTAAATGTTTAGGAGAGGGATCATAAGCATTAAATAGATCTATATATAATTTCTGTTCTCTTAAAGTCAACGAAACTAGAAAATTTTCATGAAATAAAGATAAACATTTGATCCAACTAAGAGAATCCCCCCCCCTTCCGGTTTATAACCATTCTTCCAAACATGAAGATTATTTAATAAATTATCTTAGATATATCCGGTTGCATTTGCAAGAATGCATCTAAATCTTAGGCTTAGGAAAGTATTCAGAAATTAAGCTCGAAAACTCACTTCGAGAAAAGCTGCTACTGGAATACAGTACACTAGCAAACGTAACTCGGTTCAGTTATCCTATTTCATAACTGTTTCGTAATAACTAGGAACCCTCTTTAATAAGCAAATGCAAAGTGCCTCAAGATTGTCTTCATTTTATCCGTGTAACGGAATATGAAACGTTCGTGAAACGAGCACATGACATTATGGGAGTAAATCTCCAAATTATGTGATAGAATGTAACTAGAAATTCGGTTGTTTTAACCGAAATGGAAGATGATTGTTATCCATTCACTTGGCATGCTCAGTTAATTCTATCTGTGCTTATTCCCGCTTGTTAGTGGGATATGTTTCTGTTATTATATAAAGTTGAAATTCGTGTTTAATTATATTTCTGGATTAGAGAGAGAATTAACATTTTTCTTGCTTGTTAACGCCTTAAGCGGTCATTTTTTGCTCAAAATGTTCCAAAAAGAAGCACATGTTTTTATTGCATTTAGCTAAGCATAATGCTTAACAGAATACTAAAATAGAAAAATTTTATTTTAATTTTCAATTTCAAAGTTTTTACACTATTTTTTTATAATTGCGGGGAGCAAAAAAACCCTAAACCTTTGCTTTTTATAAGTACACTACATGCTAAGAAAAGTGTCTCATATATCTTAAAAGAATTTCTCTCAGACTAACAAAAAATATTTCATGTTCGTAACTCTTTGTCAAACATGGTTGAGGATTTTGTGTGCGTGCGTGCGTGAGTGAGTGAGTGCGTGCGTGCGTACGTGCATATACATATAGACAATTTGAAACATTGTGGAATACGCAATGATGACAGAGATAATCCCGGCATTTTTGGATTATATTTCCATTTTCATTTCTTCTCAAGCAACAAATTGCACATTGTCTTGCCATTCCCTGTTTTTTATCGAATATTTTTAAGAAGTTTAATTCTTGCCTTCAATGAAAAATTTCCGCTGTCACCACAAATAAAAATCCCAGATGACAAATATTTCGGTACCATGGACAAACTGCATCTCTTAAAAACACTAGCACTAATATAATTCCTCTATAAGAATTAAAAATATGTATACATCAAAGATAGACAGAAAATACCAGTGCCCGTACAGCGTACGGGCAAACCAGTTGTAGCCAGCTTTCGGTAGCCCGTACGGTGTACGGGCCAACCAACTGAGTGGTTAAATCTTTTTTTTTATCTCTTTAAATCTTTTAATTGCCAGAAATAAAAGTACATTTTAAATATTACCTTCATAAAGAAAAATAATAATGATATAAAATAATAAAAATCGCGTATCTTTTTAATGAGAACTAAAAGCTCCCTGTTTTTAAGAAAGTACCTATTAGAGAAACAACACTGAAAAGAGCTTTTAGAGGAACTTCTTTAAAAGATTTATTAAGCACACATTATCGAGCGCGAACGGAAACGTGACTTTAACAAGTTCAAAGGATTTAAAGTAAACGGTCTTTAAAAGAATCCAGTACGTAAGAAAATTATTGAGTGTTTTAAAAATGCATTATTAAGAACAGTTTCAATCTCAAAATGTGAAACATCAAATTAAATTAATTCTTTACGTGCCAGTCATGTGAGAAAATTTCTTATGTCGTGTAAAAATTCAGAGACTTGAAAGATATATATTTGTTTTTATTTCATAGCGGGCACAATTACTGTCATTAACATTAAAAAAAATTTTTTGAATCTGGTTTATTTTAATTTTTCCATCATCTCTGCGGACTACTTATTTTATTTTCTGTAGATTTCTTCAAGCTTTACTTTATTAAATCGTATGTATGAATTTAATTACATGCATTCATTTTGCGTTACTTGTTGTAATTTTGGTACTTACATACTATAGCAAGAATGCCAGCATTTAAAATAACTCGCCAAGTTGACAGTCTTGATTTCGCATGTGTCGTACGGGCTCAGTCCCTCATGTGCTTCCTTTCATATTATGTTGCCAATACGGTTGCGATAATATGTAAGTACCGTAATTTTTGTGAAAACGTAATATAAATTTGAACATATAATTCAGGCTTAAAAGAATGTCAGAAGATCTGATAAAAAAGCATTAGAATTGGACGTATTTAAATTTGATAAATAAAGCAACTAACTAACTAACTTTGAAACTAAAATAAAGCAATGCTGGAAAATTAGGGGGGGTTGTATGTATTCGCTTGTTAAACAGTAAATTAACAATTGAGAAGAAACTACTTGCGACATGGCCATCGTTCGATAGCTATGTCGTGGGGTTTCAACGTAAGTTAGAGGTGTGGGATTCTCTCGGAATGATGAGACATTCTATAATTCTTAATATGACTTTTATTAAGAATTTAACTTAAATTACTTAGATATCGAACCAACTTATATTAAGTGAGAATAAACCACAACACGTAGTCTTAACTAACTCAGGTCGCGCAATTAGATCACTTATCAATATAAATATATTATATCCGCCTAATCTCGTCTCAATAATATACTAGCGTTCATAATATAATCTTCCTACCTTGGTTGAATACTCAACGTCCACGCTATTTCAAATCCTTCTCCTAGGGTAGTACAATGGTATGTACCTTGGTTGAATTGACGAGGGGGGCGTCTTGATTCTAAGCCGTCGATCAACACTTCTGTCTTCTCTACACTGAACTTTCTCTAAATTGCCATTTTTCTCACTAAAATTCCTATCCTTTTAAAGGTTATCTTATTTGCATCTATGCTTCGTTTCAATTCTTGGATTTGGGTTGGAGAAGTTTTGCCATTAATTGTGGCCGTCAAAGAACATAGAGGTTATGTTAGAGGAAGAACGCGAGAGATGTCACATACTCTATAAATCTTTAAAACATTTTTTTTTCTATTTTAGTTTGTGATTTAACAATAAACTCGCATGTATGCCAGAGATCACCTTGACATCGAAGTATAAAACACATAAACAAAAATTAGCTGCAAAATCGATTATTTATTAATTCAACAATTATCTTCACAAAGCATTATTGAATCACTACAGTTTTCTTATTTTATGTTCTCTATAATTTTTATCGTAAACACAACCACAGATGCTGTTGATGTTATTATTAGATTGAATCTACTAGTCCATGTTCTGAAAAGTATGAAATAATCAAATCTTGATAATCCTGGTAGTAATTCTGAATAATGATTATGAAACTAACATACAAGTTGTGAAACTGAATTTCTAGAAATGTATTTCAAGTACAAGAGAGAGAGGGGAGAGTTCGAAATTTTTCATTACTTTCACAAACGCCACGCGTCTAGAGTGCATTGCAAATGTCTGAAACCACGCTCTGCCGAACTGTTTAACAGAATTTTCAGAAATATATTGCAAATACAAGTTTAAAAATGTTTTCATTCCTTTCACAATCGCCATGTGTCTAGTCAAAGATGACTGCAACTGTCTGAAATAATGATCTGCCTGCATTTAGTACTATGCTTAAAATTGTTAATATTTATTAGGAATGGAATTTTATATTATTTAATGATGGTTAACTTCTACTTTGGCTTTTTTAAAGAGAAATGTTCAACTAAGCAAGGAACTTTGCTCAATCCAATGAAGCATAATGTTTAATTTTCTGCAACCAAATGAAAATATTGTTCGACACAATAAATAAGAACAATTAGATACTCTGGTATTGGAATCTCAACTATTAGTTATTGCAAATAAGGATAATGATTCAACGATTAATTATTGCTGTATTACATTCTACATCATATTAAAATATCAAAAGCATAATAGTAGCTATAATCTAATTATTAGAAGTATTCCTTAATAATTAATAATGCACATCACAAAATTTTCAGAATCGAACTTCGCATATTATTAAATAAAAGTAGTGTGTTATTACACAGTGAGCATTAATGTATTCTAACTGAAATAAAAATTTTGTAAAAATTGGAATAATATTACCTATAAATCAATAATTTTATACTATCATAAAAATATTTCAAAGATCCTGTCCCTTCCACTTTAGAGCTCACATAGTTAGAATTATCCTCAAGGCATAAAGCAACAAATCAAGAAAATTAATTAAAACCTCCGTTTCATTAATGGTATAAAGGAAAAGGACCAGGGCTTTCTTCATCTCTTCCTTGTGACAGACATTACAACACTTGTTTGTCCCAACTTGCCAGTGGGCGCTTAAAAAGTCTCACTTTTTCTGGAGGCAATAAGAGGTTTTCTCTGTTTGCTCTAAATGCCAGCTAGAACAGGCTTCACCTCAGCACATTTTGGACTAGACTGGGAAGAAATCTATGATAGTCCACTTCTAGTATCAGACTTCATTAAAGTCAACGGTTTCACTGATCTGGTCTGAGTTCCGTTTGACCAAACCGGATATTAGTAACAATGACAACACTTTAATGATATATAATGTTCTTATAGTATTTGGACTGAAATATATTATTTGCTTCAATGTGTGTTAAAATTTTTCACAGAATCATTCTTTATTATGTTATTTATGAGAATAATTTATTCCTTTCTGCGGAGGGATCTCATTTTGCAGTTTATTCTGTCAAATCTTTCAAAACTCGAGCATAGTAATAGCAATTAATTTATAATAGTTTTATTTGAAAAACTTTGCTTTCCATTTATCAAAATTTCTAACTTGGTTTTTATTTTATGTGGGATATATAAAGAATTTAAGCAAATATTTTGTTTAACACCTTAGAGCAATAAATATTACTCTGAAATACTCAATCATCGTATTGCATTTTTTTAATGGTATCTACTTTGTGAACTGTCTTTTGCTGAACGACAGGTATTTACTATAATAAGTTGTCTTGGTGTCGAAACGACACCAGCGGACTTTTTAGATATATTTATATAGTTGTAAAATCTCTTCAAATTTACCTAGAACCACAAATTTTTTTTGTGTAATCACCATGGTAAATGATTAAAATTCACGAAAATATTTCAAATTCCTTGAAAAATGCGGAAAAGATAACAAAATGAACAGGCTCCGGTGTCCAGTCGACACCAACGGCGTTCTAGTGTTAATATTTTATAATATTTTGCTTCATATGTTGGGACCCCGGTGGCTTGGGGGCCCCATATAAATGATATGGTGGTTGCTACGCTCCTGCTCGAGGAGGATACGGGAGGGTCACACCTTTTCAAAATGATTGTATTTTGTAGTTAACTTTTCATCTCAGAAGAGATATAAATTGTACAATATATAAAAATCAATAAATAGGTGTTAAATAAGGTAGTGACCGATTTATTCAATTTATTTATGGCGCTTTTTTTATATCATCTATAGCTGCAAGCACATTCAATTTCAAAATCAGTTTAATGGAACAGATGTACCCTATCACACTTTTCTACAATGTTTTTTTAATTCAGAAATGAGATTGTTTTCTGAAATTAACCTCACAGCTTGTATATTAATGACAATCAGCTTGCATCTGTATTTACTCTTGTTGATGCTCATGCAAAAAAACTTTTGCTCACGAATATATGTCAACTCAAAAGAATACATTTTCCCGGAAATTTCTTCATACGTGAAAAACTTTTTCGGTGGACAAAGATTTCTAAAAGTCTATTGATGGGATGGCATTAAGCATTTTCTTCACACTGTGATTGGACTGCACATGTCAGTGTGTTTAATTTGCAGATCTTTAGGTTCTGTATCAATTTTTTTTCTCTAATGGGGCTGCGGATTGATATTTTTACCTTTGCAAACCTAGTAGCTAACCCTAGGAGCTAGTATCACCTTTAAGTGTGGCATCATATAAGCGATACCAATTGCCGCAAGTAATTTTGACACCCAGTTTTCTCCCCAGAGGGAGGTAGCTAAGCTCTGTCAATGCGAAATTGTACTTAAGAATTTAATTTTGCCGAGAGCACTAAACCAAACGGAAACTAAAGGGACTTTTTTACATATGCCGCATAATCACACAAACGACATGAACGCTGTCGATTTTCTGCATCATGAAAATCCACCGACTTGGGCCGGAGTTGAACCCGCAACCTTAAATGCAGAAGGCCATCGACAAACCAACTACGCCATCCAGCTGGCGGTTCTGTATCAATATCAGTGGTTCGCGGCGGATTTTTTTTTACTGTTTTCGCGGGGCGCATGTGTCACGCGGGTCACTATTTGCCCAATCTTATGTTAGAGAAACGATTATAAATGTGTTATTTGTATTGTTGTTCAATTATTTTTTAATTTGTTTAACTTACTGAAAGTGTGAGAACAGTTCAAACAAACAAAGTTTTTATCATTTTTTCATGTCATGTCAAAAATTGTGTATCGAGTTTTTATCTCCCAAGTCTTGTTTGCTGTATGATTCAAAACTTTTCAATGCAACACTAAACTTTTATGAATGACTGTACAAAAAATATGCTTTTTTTTGTGAATCTGTGTCATACATTTAACAACTGCAATGCGATGGAACCTAAAACTTTAACTTATATTAATACAATTTTCTTAGTTTTCATTATGTAAGTTATATTCCAATTTCCAAAAATGCCTTTTTATGAATAATACGTATATTCAGTACAAAATAGGCTAATAATCGCATTCCTAATTCACAACTTTACGAGTACTAATTTATGGATAGATTTATATATGAGTGAATGAGTGAGTTTTATGGCTATTGGCGCGCAAGAGCCGATTTACATATGAGAGTCGAGAATTATGGAATAGTCAGGTAATATGGAATACCGAGGTTTTGACTGTGTTCGTAGCTGCTAATGCGTGAAAAGACCTTGAAGTACTGAAGACTCTCATGATGCATTTCAGTGAGAGTTAAGCACTTGTTGTTGCCGTACCACTCGCTGTATAACAAAGTGTATTTTGCGATTATCAAAAAATTTTCTGGTAAGTTTTCAAACATTTTAACCTACTCGTACAAATGTGACTTGAACATTAAAGTTAAGAATAATGTACACTATAAGTATTGCAGTTTGTAATACTGTGGTCATTTTTAACTGACTTGGTTTTGTCATTCAGTTTACAGATTCATTTTCCAAGATGGCGTGTTGGGTATTATCGTATTCCATGATACCCTATGCATTATATTGTGAAGTATCATTTGTAATAGACTTCATGCCATTAACTAAAGAATCAGAAAACAAACACGCTGAATGTATCAATGGTGATTAACAAGGGAAAATTTGGATGCAGTTTTCGACTGTTTTCGACGGGCTCACCTTGACTGTACTGGACTGTGGCTTTGTTAATAAATTTCGAAACAGAAACGATTTTCATGTATTCTTAAAAATGGGACTTTTATAGTTAAAAATAAGTACATTTTTTATGAAATCTTAATTAGTTTCAATGTGGTCTAAACACCTATTCTATATTACCCGACTATATTCCATAATAACCTTATTTTTTACTCTCATTTCCATAATACCATCATTTTTTTAAAAAAAAATAAATCGGGGAGGATAATTTCTTACAATCGTTTATAGTACATATCCATGATGGTTTTGGACATTTTTATCAAAAACCAGTAAAGTTATGTTTACAAAAAAATGTAAATGATATTCCATAATACCAGACTCTTATCTACATATACATTTTTTTAATTTTACACATAAACATATCATTGCATGTTTATACTTGAATTTATTTCTCAACTTATTTATAGCATTTCAGGGACTTAAACATACCTTCATTCCAATAAAACAATATTCTGTTAATCTGAATTATCTAGAAATCGCTGGATAAAACGTTTATTTCATAAATAATTTTGTAAAAATACTTCCTTTTGTCTTAGATTGTATGGAGAATACCTAAACCATTCAAATAAGGGAAAATAATATCTTTGAAAGCGTTCTCATGCATAATTAATGAATTTATAATTATTTTCTTTTTTTTCCCCGGTCGAAAATATTTCTGAAATTACAAAAAAAAAAGTTCGTTCGTTCTTTAGTAATTCACACAGTAAATTATTGCTATTCATTCTCATCGAAGGATTATAGTGCTTTTATTTTAGAAAAGAACTGACAAAAAAATTTCATAAAATGAAAAAAAAAGAATTATGCCGCAAATAAAATAGAGTTTTGTTGTTCTGCATTCTCACCAGAGAAAATATTTTAAATCCTTTACGGAATTTCAATTCTGAAAATGTTTTTCGAATGGATGAAAAATGAAAAAAAAAGAAATACACAAAAAAATAGCTATGAGTGTCGTCCGCTTCTCCGTTTGTCAAGCAAATGGATGCTGAAAAAGCTTTTTTTAAGCTTTATTACGAAAGTGTTCTCTAAATTCTCCTATTTCTATTTTTCTTGTATTTACGCTTCTCTTTTTCAACCTTTTGTTCTTTTTTTATAGGCGTGTATTTGTTTTATTTCTTATTTTTGAGCAACATTTTAACGACAACTTCTTTATATACTTTTAATAGAAAATTCAGAAACCATCAATTCGAAAAGCTGGGGAATCTAATTTCTGAAAAATACATATAAAAAAAGAATCATTCCCTTCTATCCTATTTATCTCTGGTTGTGGAAATAAATTATTTTTAATGAATTTTTTTCCCTCTTGCTTTGAAAAAATAAAAATATTAATATCTAGAGCAGTACCTTTAATGTAAAGTTAATGCATGTGTGAAATAAGATTATGCCATATTATTAATAGAATACGAGTTATGTATATTTTTGCAGCAAACATTGGAATAATTTGTCATCATTTAATGCATTCCAAGTACGTAAAAAACGAATATTGTATGTTATTTATTTTGTTCCCGTTTAATAAATTGGTTAACATAACAACAAAAAGAAACAATTTGTAAAGTCACGTTCAGAATTCATTTTTTTTTTTTACTTTCTTAAAGAATTTATTTTTTTCAAAACTTTTATATACTGATTTGGTGAAAAAGAATTGTTTCTTAATTTTTAACATTATTTGACTATGTTTGTGCTATTTTTTAGTTAAAATACATAATTTCTATCTCTTTGTTTTTTCTTCTCACTTTTTAAATTTATTTGTTTTTCTAATCCAACAGTAAGAAGTTGTAACAGACTTTTTTTTTTATAAGGAATATGATGTTCTTTACAAAACTTTTTCAAAGTAAATTCGTGAAAATCCTGAAATCTAGCTATTTAAACAGAAAAAAATATTCACAAAAAAAAGCATTTTTGAAGTTTGTATTTATACATTAAAAGCAATTGGATGTGTACTCTTTATTTTTAATCTTTAAAAATCTCTAAAATAGTAATTTAATATTTTATATTCATGAAAAACATTTATTTAGAATAACAGAATAACAATAACAATTTGTATCTAATATTAGAAAGTTTTTGTTACATTTTACAGATATTAAGCAGTATTTCCGAACATTTATTTAAACAGTATTCATAAAATCTGAGAAATAATTTGCGTATTTTAAAGCTACTTTTTTCATTTGTATGAATTATACTATAATAGGTATCTTAGTTGTAATGGAAATGGCAAAATTTTGAAATTTCTTGTTATCAAATTCGTGTGTACTCGAATCTGTAATAACTATATGAGATTTTATTATAATTATTACTAGAATGATTTTATATCATGTAAAGAGGAATCTAGTTTATGAATCATTGTAACAAATAAAAGAATTGGCTATCATATACTTGCACTTGTATTTTTCTTGACATTACATTAACTTGCTATATAACTAAAATATAAATAAAATCAATATAATTTTTTTTCTTATTAAATTAATTAAAAACTTTATTCACACACACACATATAAACTTTATTTATATAAAATAGGTGTTTCAGTCAAATTTATTCAAAAAGTTGCAGCCCTTAGCCTTTTAAAATTTTTGTATGATTTACTAGCAATACAAAAAAATATATTTTTTGTAAATTTTAAATAATTTTATTTTTGCAATATACAATTAATATATTTAAATGTTAATTCTGAAAAATAATATATATTACTTTCCTGGTTCTTGTCTTTTATTACTGCCATCTTAAATTGCTGTTCTTGTCGTGAATAATAAAACTCACTTAGGAAATTTTGAGAGAAGAATTTTTCTTTTTAATTTGTTAACGCCTAAAAGTACTCTCTCTCTCTATATATATGCATATGTACACAATTTCTCTATTTTTTTCTCTTATCTCTCTCTCTGTATATATATATATATGGGATCTGTATACATTGGGTAAGATTTTAGTTTCTTCGCTCATTTTCATTATTATTAACTATGGTCACAATCATGTTAAACCTCTCTTGCAAATATTTTTTGTTTATACATATTTATATTTGTCTATTTCTCCCGGATTCCTATAGTAATTTATTATTCCAATTCTATTCTATTGCTGTTATATTCACCCACGTGGGTTTTGGGCCTTTGCCTTGGATTATCTCATGTGCTATTATGTCGAAAATTTCCGCTGTAGGGGAAGGTTGAGATTTCACAAAACACTTTTTAACCCTGTCTCACTGTCCTAAGCCAGTGACAGCTCGGGAAATCATAATAGTTTTTTTCCACTCTAGCTAAATTTCTCTTTTTTGGGTTATAATGGTTCCATGCTCTTGGTTCTTTTGGTTCGATCTGAAGATGTTTTAGGATTTATTAGTCTTCTTTTTAATTTATTTACTGCTATATATATATATATTATTCAACTTTCGTCATCGTTGAGAAATTACTAAACATGACCTTTAAGAAGTCGTCAAGAAGTTAAGAGATAAAAAAAAAAAGAAGAAATAAAACCCATCATGTTTTGAAACGATTTTCGGTCGTAACAATTCACCGTTAATTACCGAGAAAACCGTATTTTTTATCCTTATGTACTTGGGGAGGTCATTAAATTTTTTCGTTAACTGTAGTTTAAAGAGAAAACGGTCGGAATGATTAAATCTTTGTACAGCAAATGATCGTTGGATCGCAATACATGGACAGGAGTAAAAAATTGAGAGCACATCAAAGTATTTTTAAAGGGAAAAAAAGAAATTATAATAATAATCACACAATTTTTAATAAACCTCATATTAAAATATGCAGATTCGTGTGTGTTTTTCTTTACTTCTTGAATAACTATTCATCGTACAAAAATATAATTGTCAGAACCGTGATATAATAATTATCTATGTTAATTATGCAACTAGTATATGTAATAATGCATATATAATCTTTTTATTTCATTCTTAACAAAAATTCTATGTATTACTTGTTATATTCTCTTCCAAACCCAGTGTTTTAGATCTAGAAAATTTGTACTCCATTTTGAACTGCACTTTTTTCATCACAAGTTTATATTTGTGCACAAAGTTCTCAGCAGCAGTAAATTATTGCAGTGTTCGTGAATATGCATATACTACTGTCAGGTGAACAATCTTGTAGAACAAATAGCTAAAAATATTTTAGTATTGTTAACTGGAAAAAAAACCATATTTCGGTACTTTTTTCCCGTTTCCTCAGGCGCAGACGATCACGATCGTCGTCAAAATGATGCAACTGACGCCAAATGGAATATTCCCGCTTGTAGCCTTTTATCACCACATTTTAAAAACAAATCGTGGTCTTTTCTTATCAATTGTCTTTTTCATAATATATAAAAATGAATAACAAACCAAGAGAAACTAATATTTATTACTCTTTTATCTATCTTCTTGTCTCCAATAATGTCAACTTGGTAAGATTTGAGCCGGCGGGGGGAAAAATGCCCCTATTTCCTTGGCCAACAGTATTCTAAGACTATAATATACTCTCAATGTCTTCATATTTGAAATGGTATCAGCATCATTTAATTTAAAAACAAAAAAACTTATTTTAATTTATGCAGTATATTTTATAGTTGAAATAACAATTTATAATTGACAGTAAAGCATATAATAGTAAAATATCATTTTTTTCTTATTCGACATCTTTCCAGTTCTATTTTTTTTTACCAAAATTATGACATATCTGTGTGCTTCTACATACAAAGAAAACATTATTTTCTTACTTAAAATTTTTCCAATCTTATAGCATGTTTAATAGTTTTCTCTCTGATTCAGTATTATTGAAATATGAAACTTTATTCATGTAGTAACAATGAAAACTGTGTTCTATTTATTTACTCAAAATGTCGTTTTCGAACTTATCACTAACGCTGTTTATGAATTAAATCGTATAGCCAATGATTATATTGCAAGAAATGCTTGTTTATATAATATTTCAAATTATGTACCAAAACTTCATCTTTGAGGTATTTTCGAAATAATATTAAATCGAAGCTTTTCTTCAGATAGAAAAGTGATACAACCTTAATAATTTGTTCTGCCATTACTATCCTATGTAAAGTGTTTTATATTTTATAATTCTTCTTATTTTATCCGTATTTATCTATTTTTTCAAGAATAAAACGCATTTCATATTTCGTCTCCTGTCCGTAACACTAAATGAGTATTCCCGTAACATGTTAAACAGAAAAAATTTGCTTATGTATGGAATATTTTGAAATTTTTATAAGCCTATGCATGAATTACAACTTTGCAATTTTTCAAAAAAAAGTTTTTTTTGAAAAAAATGGGGTTTGATTTTTGTTGAGTATTCTTTACATTTGACGGAGATTGATATCTATTAATAGAAATTCAATTTTATATAAAAATATAATTTCTTTAATTTTAATTCAAAAAGACTAATGTTTAGATAATAATGAATGTTTTTAGATTTATTTTTGTTTGTATCTTTTTATACTTGCATTCTAAATTTTCATTTTCATTTTTCACTCTTTCAAAATATTAATCAATGGGGATCATTAATATTTGATTGCATTTATGTAATAATTAATGAATCATTAATTTAATTATTAAAAGGTTGTGATCAATTTTATTAGTAAAATTTTAGGTTATAAAAAGGCATCTTTTTTTCATATAATTAATTTTCCTAACGTGTTAAAAAGTTTTGCTTGTGTGTAGTCTTACACTGTAAAATTAAAAGCATAACAAAAAAGACAAAAGTCAAATAATAAACCATTTAAAAAAAATACGTTTTAACTTTTAACGGTGAACTAATCACTTTTATTTCGTAATTTTTGTCTACAAATAAAGTAATTCTTTTATTCAGGTAAGAATTTTTTCTGAAACTGTGTTTTAAATCGTGATTAATATGAAACTTAAATGAAAAAAATATTCTTATACTAAACGAATTTTAAAATCGTTTTTATAACCAATTGAAAATGTTTTTGTGTAATAAAATCACTTTTTCATCTTTTTTTCCTATATCCCTATTTAATGTTCAAATCTACCGTTTTCCTTCCATTTCTTATAACAATCCATAAATCGAGTTTTAAAAAAAAGTTCCATACGAAGAACATTCTTTTTTTGCTGTCTGACTTTCCCTCAAGGTTTAATTTATTTAGCGGCATTATTATATTTTTTTTTCAAAGAGCCAAATGGCCTTTTTTTTTATTGTTTAATGTGCACTCTGCTTTAATACGAGATTTATTTAGCTTAGTAAATAAAGAATTATTTTGATATATTTATATACATCTTTTTTTTTAAACAAAATCCATATTCCCTTTTACCAAATTTTACTTATTTGTTTTCTTGATTTGCTCACTTTTAATATTACTCGTATTTTATTTCGGTAATACAAAGAAGGAGGGAAAAATAACAGTAACATCAACCAACTATTTGGACCGAAAATATTTTAATGAAAGTTTGTACTACAACGGGTGTTCTAAATTACGACCAGAAGTCGTCTGGCAGGCCTGCCAGAGGCTCTGCGTTTGGTGCACTAGATGCCCGTTTCTTCAGTTGCTTACATATCTGCAGCTAACGAAAGGATACATGACCTGCCAGGAACCTCCCAGAATGTACGGATTCCATGTAGCACCACTATCATGTCTGCCAGACGACTTCTAGTCGTAATTTTGAACATCTGCTGTGGAACAGTCTTTCAATAAAATGTTTTCTGGCCCGTTAGTTCAATGATACTCAACCTGCGGGCCGTATGTGGTCCACCAGTCTTTTCTGAGAGGCCAGTCATGGCCCATTGCGCTAAGAAATTCAATTATTTAAGAACGATGTACTAAAAATTTAGAGGGAAATTCTATCAATCAAGCAATCAAATTTATCAATTTGCATTTTTTTTATAGTAAAATTTAAACAGGAGGCTTGACCATTGATGAAAAGTAATCGAAACTATCCACAACTCAGTAAAAGATGTCGAAAATTAAATATTTTTTGTGTGCGTTTGATAGAAAGATTAACATAGTATTAAAGTAAAAGCCAAAAAAAAAAGAGAGAGAGAGAGAGAGTTTTAATATTTTAATTAAGTTTGCTTTGTCTAATGTTTGCTTTAATCTTATAGTGTCCCCCATTACCCTCATGGTGCGGCCCGCGTAAAATACTTGTCACATGCGTGTGACCCGACGAGAAAAAAGGTTGAATACTCCTGCATTAATGTGTTGCTGTTTATGTTCTTTTTCTCTGCTTATTTGCACCATAGCTCGCAACTACAGCATTTGCGACCCGGCACTCCTATGTGATACCGAATCGTCTTTGTACCCGCTACACACCCTGTAAGTTTGTCTGTCTGTTAGCGAATCACCCTGTACATGTAAAAATAGTGTTTTGCTAAAAAATCCAAATAGAAAATCTTAAATATATCAGAATTCTTTCTGTAGTTATGTCAAATCTTCCATCTAATATATGGTGTTTGTTATTTACTTTCTTACTTTTAAAAAGAAGCAGGTGTTATCCTATTTTGTAAGGAATATGATTTTGCTTACAGTATTTGCTGTAGTTGCATAGCTAAACCACTACTCGAGTTACGCTGAATGTTTTAGTCCTAGCAACAAAAAGCAATGCTATCGCTTACTCACGCTTGCATTATTTTGAAAGATAACTTTTCTTTGACATTCCATGGTTTTCGCAAAAGAGAGCCACACGTATTTCGTCCGTTTATTCCATATATCTTAAAATAATGTTATTGGAAATAATATCGAAATGGAGTTTAAATATATAATAAAAAATTTAGAACAACATACTTTGAATTGATCGTGCCTGTTCTATCTATTTTATATGTGTATTTGATGCTTACAGAATATTTTTCTTGCGAGGTGTGTTTCTGCTTTCTCAGAGTTTTTATTGGATTATTTTTATAGTGAAGAATAATTAGTTATATATAATAAACGTTTGTCCAGGATTAAAATCAATGTGTAGAATGTGTTTCTGATATTTATTGATTCTTTAACTTACTTTATTTCTATGTATCTAAATCAGCGTTTCTCAAACTGTGGGGTGCGCCCCCTTTGGGGGGCGTGATAACTCTACGAGGGGGGCGCGAGCATATTGAAAAGTCAAAAACAGGAGATTATTTAAAAGATTAATTTACTGACAGTAAACAAACAAAATACTTTCTGATATAATAAAACATAAGATACACATTTACACTGATATAACACATTTATAAATGTATCAGTACTGTGTGCAATGTATTTTATTATTAATCTTACAGTACTAAGTTAAGAACAAGTTTGATAATTATCAGTGACCCCATGGGCTTGCATTATTATTTATCTTGATAATTTTTGTACGGTTTATAATTAATTCCTTTACTGCCGATTAAAGGTTACGGGATTCGCTCCCCAATGCCACCGTTTTCCCTGTAGACGAGCAAATTTTGATATTTTTTGAGGGTTAGAGGGAGGAGAAAGGGAACAAGTAAGCAAATCCTCAGAAATAAGTAAATCCTTCGCAATCACTGTCAAGATCCTTTTTTCCATTCCAAAATCTTCGGAATAATTTTATGGATAGCCCTGCACAGAAAGATCGTACTTCTGAAAGACGTATATATACGTCCAAAAATTTATACTGTGAGTGAGCGAGACGTTTATATACTTCGGCGGCACATAAGAGGTTTAAGTCGTATTGGAGCTTTAGTGTCAAAGTATAGTTTTATTGAATTCAATACATTGTTATTGTATGGAGGGCTCGCTGAAAATGATGATTGAATAGTGGGTCACGTATATTGAAAGTTTGAGAAGCACTGATCTAAATAGTAAGATGAAATGCGTTTAGTCAAAATAACATCGTTGTATATAGAATTTAAACAAAATTGGCAATATTAATTGAAACTGCATTGCTTTTTTTAAAAAATTACGAGATAATTATATATTTTTCTAAGCTAGTAAGTGGTGATTATACTTAATTACGATGTTATGTGTCTTTTACTTTCTTGTATGTAGATAAAAAAAAGAGGACACACCTTAACTTTAGAAATTTTCGTTTCAGTTAGACAAAAATGGTTTAAGTGTTAAAGACTCAAATAGAAATAAATTAAGATTTTATCATGAATGAATTAATCAGTTAATTTACTTCTAAAAACAAATGCACCCATTATATTTGTCAGTTTCTAGCGCGTATCTTATGTTTTTAAATTCACTTAAATTACAGTTTTGTTAAATTGGTGCTTAAAAACTAATTAGATATTTTTAAAAAAATCTACTCAATACTTTCCAAAGCTTTTAACGTCATTTTTTTCGAATACTGAAAAGACAAAAACAATTGAAAATTAATATTATTATGACGACTATGAATTACTTAACTTATACTTTTATGAAAAACGGTAAATTGTAGCTAACCAGTCAAAATATAAATACTAATTATGAATCCATTTATCATGAATATTAAAAGTAAGGGAAGTGTTGTAAAGTTTAGTGGGGGAAATAATTTAGTATACAGCTCCCTAATGTTTTTTTTATTTCTGAAACTAATTATTAAACTCAAATTACGATTGTACATTCTCTACTAAATTCTGTTTTAGAGTTAATTAACTATGTAAATTAAGGAGATTAACCTTATATAAAATAATTATTTGACTCTATTGAGCCATTGTTATAAATTAAGTCCAGTTTTGATTAATCTTGTTTAAGTTATTGATTATATATTTTATTTTAACATAGTTATTTTGTATACTATGATGAAGTAAACTTTTTAAATACTGTAAGGATAGAATTTTCATTATTTTTCTTATTGTATTTTTCTAGAGTGTATATCATTCAGTTGATAAAATTTCGATAGATATTGACTTATAAGATTGTGAATGTTTGAATTTTTTATAATTCGTTTTGCATATTTTGAGAAAAATATTTATTTATATAGATTTAAATTATAAATTTTGCCAAATACAACACAATTTTTAATATTTTTTTTTCTTGATTTTTCCGGAAATTCCCAAAATAATACTATTTATGTATATTCTTTTATTATCGATTAAAAATCTTACATTTGCTTTTATTAATTCACTGTAAAATGCAAAAGGGATGAAAACTTAACTCTTCATTTTTTTTTTACTTTAATGGCTATTTTTGGTTAAAAAGCTTTCCTTCTGACTTATGTATATTTAAGTTCTAGGTTATTAAAAATTTAATTTTCCTTTTTACATTTTTGATACTTTAATCCATAGAAAAAAATTTTTTTAATCATGTCAATTGATATTATTTAAGTCCACAGACAATTGTTTCAATTAGACGAAATGAGATGATTCTTTTTAAATTTTATTCCAATTTCATATTTATTTCGAGGTTTGGAGAGTGCGGCCAATTCACAAGGGTATTTCATACTGAATTACGTTTGTTTCAATCAACTTTATTTTTTTTTTATTTATCTTTGATCTCCCAACAAAAACTTAAGTTATTAATATCTAAATGGATGGTTTTAACAATATAAACTTTAATCCCTTTGTTGTCAATATTTATTGTTTGTAGATTTCACTAATTTTAAATAAACAGCATAGTAATATGAATTTGAACAAAAATTATTAATCTTTATTTTCTTAATTCATTATCATTTGAGGAGAAAAAAACCTCTCATTACTGAACTAGAAAAAAAATTAAAGTATTAAGTTACATATAAAACTGATTTGATAAAATAATTAAAATAGTATACTGTAAGTAAATATTAACCACAAAAAATATTTCTTCATCATGTTTTGTTTTCAGAAGAAAACAAATATAAAATTTCTTTCGATTAAACGAAAATTTAAAAATCTGTTTCATTGCTTATAATAGCAATTCCTTTTTGTTAGTATATATTGTTTTTTTTTCAAGGTATTTCTTGCGAGTACTTTTTTTATACATTTTTAATTCAAAATTTTTATTTGTTAATTACAGTTACAGCAAAAATGTTAATTAAAAAAGATCTATTATTTAAAAAAACTGAAGATATTGGAGTACCTTTTTATTTAAAATATGGCTTTTCAACTTCAAAAGGAAAAAAAACAAACAAAATATCTAAAAACTGTAGAAAAGAAAATTCGATCAGCATTTTTTAAGAAAAATTCTTTATAGATTTATCTAAATAAAATAATTTATAAGAAAATCTAATTAATTTGTTTAAAAAAATATGTTTGAGCAATAACAATACCTCCATTCTCTTAACAGAAAGCCTTAAAAATAATTTATATGCATATGTTTAAGATGAATAAAGATACCTAAGGGAGTAGAATAACTTAAAACTTTTAATTAAGCTCCATTAATTTCTAATGGAGCTAATATTGAACTGTTTTCAACTACTGAATTGTGAATTTTTCAATTCTGGAGCAGAAGTTTTCTTAGAGGCCCTTTAAAAAGTTTTGATATGCTTTTATATTATAATTCTTACTACATTTTTGTGCTTTAGATCTGGTCAATTTATCAATTTTTATTTATTCATTTTAATTGCATTACGTAGAATGTATTAATTGCATCGACACACAACATACCATCAATTATAAATTCAGTCAGACCCCGATTTAACGAATTCATCCGGATCGAACATTGTGTTCGTTAATTCGGGGTTATTCGTTATATCGGGGTCCAAAATAAAATACAGTTTTTTTGTGTGTATTTACCTTTTGGAAATTCTAAAAGCAACTACACAAAAAATATCCATAGAAATTGCACACTTTTTATTCAACAGCTAAAAATACTAGTATAGTGGATTATTACGCACCAGTTAATTGGAGGTTTTGAAATACTAACTAATAGGTTTTTAAAATTATTTTTGATTCCCGACTCGAAAGAGTTATTTTTCGACTCTATGCGGAGAAGAATATACTTAACTCAGTGGTGCGACATCCCATGAGGACAAGGCCTACTGTGCCCTACTCAGTATGTTGGACCTTGGGCCCTGAGGTGCATGTGAGCAGATGTACCGGTCAGGTAGTCAATCTGACGTGAGAACCCCAGTGTTAAGTTCCCAAGCAAGCTTGGTATTCATTGTATAGACCCATTGAAGAGATGAAAGTCTGAGACAACCTTGCCCACCTCGAGGTTTGAACCTCGGACCTGTGGTGTGGAAGCGTGATGCACTAACACTCAGTCACTGGGCTGCAAAGAATATGCTGCATCATTTCTTTCCTGTTATATAAGAAAGAGGTATGTTTTTACTGTGTCCAAACAATGTAAAACATTAGAAACTGTAACAGTTTTGATATTAGTTTCATCATCGATTTCTGCATTAGAATCGTTATTCATTATCTCCGACTAATCAAGAATTTCCTCAACTTCAGTTGCGAAGATAGGCATTCCGTCACATGAAATGTATCGTTGTTGCTGTGTTGTGATTAATGCCACCTGCCTGACGAAGTCAGATCGAGGCCCGCGAAATTCATCGCGCCTAAGGGCTAGAATTTTTACGCATGTCGTTACCTTAGCTTTGAGCACCATGCAGGTGACAGTACGATTTTGCTCGGTTACACCCCAATTTAGAGGGAGAAAACCCTGGGGGTGGCTAGGGGCCTCCCACCTCTCTTCCCCTTCCACCAGCCACGCGTATCGTAATCGTAAGAATCTTAAAATATCCCCTCCGTATTGGATTGAGATGAGATAAGAAAGAATTTCCAGTCTTACTGAAAACTCACAATTGGTTATATTCACATGACTCACCTGCACCTATAACACCTAATAATGGTCTTCACTGTTCCCCGTTAAAGATGTGCTGCGTACAAAAAAGTCTTTTTTCTGTTCTAGATGAAAAGGATATGTCATATGGGGAAAGAAATCAATTGTTTTCCAATAAAAACTATTTAAAAAACTTTTTCGACTGCTGAAATAATACGTTAATTTGGGGTTTATTATTCGTTAAATAGGGTTTTTTGCTCTCATTTATAATCGGAGAAAAAAAACATTCGTTAAATCGGTATCCGACTGTAATTACATACTGAAAAATAATAATTTACATTATTATTTTTATGAATACTTTAATTATATTGATGCTTATTAAAATGATTTTACCATATACCTAAAGTTAAATACTCTTTAACATAAAAATATAATGTACTAGAGGGAACGATAGAAATAAGATGAAAATCGGATCTGGTGTACATGTACCATAAAATCCGGCGTATAACGCTCACTTTGAACACAAAGAATAAGATCAAAATTTACCGGTGCGCGTTATACGCCGGATATAAAAATGGAGCTTTAAAAATAAAAAAGATGAGCATAGAAAAAATTTAACTTCTATTGTTCGAAATACTGTTTAAAAGAAATATATTCCTTATGAACGCAACTCATGAAATACACTATTTTTTCAAAAGCCTTGGATAATACATCATATAAATGGCTCAAAATATAAGAACATTACACACGTACATTTCAGGTTCCATTGTAAAAAAAGCGGGTGCTGCGCGTTATACGGCGAATATACCTAAAAACTAAAACTTGTAGCTTGAAAGTAAGGTGCGCGTTATACGTGTGGTGCGTTGAATGTTTCTTCCTCGATAGTATCTTTCAGTAATACTCACAGTATATTCCGGAGTATAATACACATCTATACTTTTAAACTGCATTTTTTAATTTTGAGGTATATTCGTCACATATAACGCGTGCCCTTTTTTTACAAAGAAACCTGAAAGGTACATGTACTCTGAAATGTTTTCTTATCTTTTGATGTCATTTAATTCGAAATATTATATCAGAATTTTGAAATAATGATTACTTCAGAATTCAAACCCTAAAACACAAAAAAGGTGGGAAAGACAAAATTAATAAGGTATTTCAGTGTGCTGAAAATTTATGAGGAATATCATTTCTTTTGAATGAGCAATGTTTAGATATATATAGAAATCTAATTTTTTATATACTCAACTTTTCTTTATTTTTAAAATTATCTTTTTTTGTATATCTTGTACATAACGCTCACCTGTAAATTTCGATTTTATTGTGTTAAAAAACGCGTTATAGGCCGGGTTATAAGGTATATATTTAGATCTATAAAAAAAATATCTATTTTAAAATCTGTATGTAGGTTACATATTGTATCATATACTTTTTGGGTGATATGTATTAATCTTGTTTTAAAAAACAAAACGGACATACTTTGATCACTTTGATACCAACTTTGAAAATAATTATTGTAAAACTTTTATTTATCTCTAAAGTTCTTAAGTTATGGCTTATATTACTTTTTATAATTCAGAGTTTTTCAACATTAACTCCTATAATTTCTGTATGTTGCAATACATATATATTCACCATGATGTTGCGCTTGCCAATATTGTTTCTAGTGTAATAACATTGTCGCATATTCTCTATATAATATTTTCTTCTTTAATAGGATAATGCCCTTGGGCTACTTGTAAATGGACATCGGTTCGACCTAGACTCCCTGGACGCTGATCCTCTGCTCAACCGAATTAACGAATGGGATTATCCAATCTTTGACCTGAAGGAGCAGGCCAAGGATCTCATACTGAGTCAGGTAATTAACGTTCGCATCTCGTCTAATTAACATTGTTCATTCTTCCACTAGCAGGAAATAAATCCAAAGAATATATTTCTCATTTATAGGGATACTTGTGTTGCTATATATATATATATATATATATGTTAGTTCTTAGAAAGTTTATGTTCGAAAACCCACACACACATTTTTTTTTAATTCATTAATTTTTTAAAGGGACGTTTTTTTTTTCAATATAAAGACATAAAAAAGGAGAAAACTTTTTAAATACTTAAGTGCCCTCGATGTATGTATCCGTCTTACTCAAACCATGCGTTATGTGCCTCGGACGTATACATCCGTTCTTCCAAAATACGATTCTTTTCTTTGCACTGCTATCAGTAAAACTATTCCTAAGTTTTTAGAATGCCATAAAATAACCTTGACACTGTTTGTGAAGGATTTACTTATTTCAGAGAAATATTTGCTTATTTGTGCCTTTTCTTTTCCCTTCAATACACCGCATAGGCCAGGGGTGGGCAGACTTTTCCAGAGTACGAGCTATTTCTAATTTTTTCAAGGTGTTGCGGTCTACCCAGTGGCGTAGGTATAATGAGCTAAAAGAAAGTATTCAATGCAGTCGGGCCTCCATTTTACGAACCGCTATCTTACGAATTTCTCTGTTTAGCAAACTCTCCTGGAACCAAGAACATTTTACGATTTTCTTCGCAAAATAACCTCCAAATAACGAAGTGCATTTTTTATTCAACGAAATTTTCTCTTATGATTCGAATTTTTTTCGTATTTTTTAAAGTACCGTATTTACTCGAATCTATAAGCCGCACTTTTTCCCCAATGTTAGTGCTACTGAAAATCAAGTGGGGCTTAGAATCGAAGGGGAAAAAAATTGGTTGGATGGGGTATTTAGAGCAATTATAGAGCTTCACGCATGTATTTAAAAGTTTATAATACTGATAAACTAACTAATTATGTACTTCTTATTAGTTCTCATTTTAAATTTATTTTAATTTCGTGAAATTGGATATCGATAAACCATTTCACACAATTTTTCAATTTTCGCAAAATTTTGTTCAGAATTTGGGACGTGGCTTAGATTCGAATAAATACGGTATTTCTAGACCTTCGTATCATGGAATGATTATTAGGTCTTAGAGAAGGCGGTCCCCACAAAATAACTTAGCGGTCCACCGGTCGATCGCGATCGACTTAATGCCCACCCCAGGCATAGGCTCACCAATGTGAAAAACGTTGGCACTGGAAAGAGAAACGCGTAACATTTAATCGGCACAGTTAAGGGGTTAATATATTCACTCTTATATTTAAGGTTTTTTTTAAAATATTGACTCATATTTGAGCTTAATTTATGTAAGTTGCATAGTTTGAAGTTTTGAAAAAATTCCAAACTCTCTCAAGACGTACTGTAGTGTGATCTACAAGTTTTTAAATTATGCAGGAGAAAGCGTAATTAAGCATTTATTATTATTGAACAGAAAGTGAAAATATTATGCTTCTTTTCAGTTAACTGTTCCTGGAGCTAGATATCTTAAGTCTACAGTCGTTTTATTCTAAGTAAGCTATATAAATCCTCTTACATAAGTTAATAAGTTTTTACCGATAATCTCTCTCTCCTCTATAGAAAATTATGAAATTCATAATATCGATCTATATTTCAACATTTCACGATAGCATTACATATTAAAATAGGAAATTAAATATTTCACTCAAGTTCTTTTGCATGCTTGGATTAACAGCATAAAAAATGAGTAGGGGCTCACACTTTACAAAGAAGAATCCATAGAATAGAGGGGGGTTTTTTTTGTTTGTTTACTAATGGACTGTGCCCCTCATGGGGCTCACCCTCTTTAGGTGGGTACGGGTGTCACAATCCCGAGTTACCCTCTCTCTCTCTCTAGTGATCTTTTCCTTTTCCCAAGGGGTTTACTATCTTTGGTAAACACGGGTGTCATGACCCCGGGGTACCCCAGTGATCCTTCTCTATTTTCGACCCTCCATCTTGTCATCCAATTTCCCCTTTTCTTCTTTTCCCGTCCAGACCACAGACCTATGAATATTTGGAGCAATATAGCCAAAACTGGCTCTTGCGCCATAAAACACCAAACTCACCCTAATGGACTGCATATTGTTAACTAAGTCTTTGCAGACACGGCAAGTCCCTAAAGGCGAGAGCCATTTCATAGTGGCACCATCTTGTGGTGGCTCTCGCTACCAAATTTTGATGCTTGAATTAATTTTAATTTAAACTGTTGTCGGATGCTGACACGATTTAATTTTACCGAGTGTACCAGAGCCAAATTGATACACAACAAATCTTTGACATACAACATAATCATATGACAAACGGGGTCTGCAATTTTCGCATCCAGAAAATCTATCGACACCATCTTAGATCGAACCCGCAATTTTCGGCTTACGAATCGGGCACGCTGCCTCTAAGCCACCGAGCCCCATATAAAAAGAGTAAACTTTTTTTTATATTTATAAAATAAAGTAATTAAAAATAATTTCGAGTTTGGCAACACTAATATATAAAGCCTGAAAAATGTCTAATAAAGTAGAAGTAGTAGTAAGGAACAATTTTTTATTTTAATCACTGTATTTTGCGTTATTCCATTATTTTATTTTACGAGTATTTACTTATCATTTTATTACGAATATTATTACTACTACTATTATTATTTTTATGAGTTTTGTTCCATTATTATTGTTACGAGTATTAGGAAATACTGTTTATATTTGTTTTTATGTATTTTACAGTTATTCTATTATGAATTTTACCGGAATAAATTAAGAAATCCTTTTGATAATATTATAAACAGATATTTAAAAAAGTCTAAAGGAATCTGTTTAATTTTGTGTATTTCTCTCTCTGCATATATATATGCCGCAAAACATGTTCAACTACACTTTTATATAAATTTATTTTATATATAAGCTGTCCTAAGTAGAACTGTGTTTATAATAATGTAGCATCCATTTTTTATATTTTCATCCTATTATATTTTCAATTTCTCATTTATCCTTCTATTTCTAGTTGTCTTGAGATTTCAATTTTTTCAGTTTTGCATGTTGATTGTCCATCTCTCTTTGGCCAGAGAATTTCGACTATATATATATATATAACTTTATTTTGTTTCTAATTAACAGTTTTACTCTGAAATTGAAAAATCCTATTAATTCTTATTAATTATGTCTCACATTATAAAAATTCATTTGGTAAATTAAATTAAATATAAATAATAATATTTTTTTTAATTTTATTTTTGTGTGCAATATTTTGTATTTTTTTAACTTATAAGTATATTGTATGTTAGGTATATTTCGAATTTGTTAAAAGCATTATTTTTTCTCCTATTCCTTAACTAAATAACTTCCTCAATTAAATCGACTGCGTATACAATTCTAAACTTCTATAAATAACACGTATTTCGCTTAATCAATGCGTTTGTGAAACGTTTGCTTAATGTATTTAATTTTAAGAAGCTATTTTTTTTTTAATTTGTGGTAACTAGCGAAATTTGTGTGCTATCAAGGAAAATAATTCACTAGGTAATCGTTTACATGGAAAAAAGACGGAAATATAGAGAAATTTTAACTGTTGAATAAATAACAGAAAATGATTAAGGCAAAATGCATTTAGCAAAGGGAATGGACAAAATTCTCAGAAGTAAGCGTGTAAATCCCATAGGGTTGCTGATAGAGAAAGTTCGTTCCAAAGGATTTATCTGGTCGTCGTTCGTTAATCCGAATTATTTTCTTTTAAGACCTTTAAGATGGATTCGAATGTGTTGAAATCACAAGAGAAAAGTATTATCAACTGATTTCTTTTTAAAAAAAATGTTCTTCCTTTTGATCACGTAAGATAATCTATTCTATTCAAGATTTGCTATTGGTTCCAAACTGCACCTTTCTTTTCTAAATTGTGAATTACACACTTTGGTTCTTGTAAAGATCTCGTCATTTATATGTCAAATTTAAAGACAAACCCCTCACTATTGATTTAAAAATAAATCTTATGTTTCCAGTGCATTTTAAAATATAAAAATGATTTATTTATTTTAAAGCAACTGAGGGTGTTTTTAGTGCCTTGTAACATTGAACCAGGACATCATACATTTTCAAAAAAATCGAGTTTTCAATTTTAGTATTAAAAAATAGTGCATATTTTTCTGAATCTAAAAATGTATAATAATCATATGTTCGTTGATAAAATAACCTTAAAATATGAAAAAGAAATTGACAAAAAATGTAAACAAATAGTTACAAAAGTTTAGTTTTTTTCGCTTTTTCTCCAAAGCATAATTTCTTGCTTTTAGGTACACTTTTAAAAAAACTTTTGCACTATATGGTTTCAATTTTTACGTCTAAACAGGATACCTGTGCATATAGCGAAGCTATGATTTTTAGTCGAAGTAGTACAAAGTTTTTAAAAAAGTAGTTTTATGTATGAAAAAGTGGAAAAAAATTTAAAATTTCAAAATTACGAAGTTTTATAATTTTTTTTAGGGAAACTATCGTTATTTTTTAAAAATGGGTTCACTATATTTTTGTATTGTTTTATATACGTTCAAAATATATTTTTTATATTTAAGAGATATTTTTTGAAAAAATGGTACCTATAACATAAGCATGTATTATGAGATCTCAAAAATTATGGCCAACTTAAATTAAACAGAAAAAAAATTGTTTAACTAAATAATTATTTTCGTTTTACAAAATGATTAAAATATATTTATTAAGATCACAAAGGAATCTAAGCTCTGTTGAAATTTTTAAAGATATTTGTCCCATTAACAAAAAGTCCTATTTTTGGCAATTTACTTTTTCGAGCATGTCCTGGTGCCCTTAACTTGACTTTTGGTTTTATTATTTTGTAAAATTTGAAATTCTTAAAAAGATACACGAAAATAATATTTTACGAAATATATTTAGAGTTGCTATTCAGCTTGTGACGGGCTCACGCGTCTTTTCTTTAACATAACCTCTGGGTTCTTTGGTGGCCAAGATTAATGGCAACTCTTTTCCAACGAAAACTCAAGAAGCGAAATGTGAACAAAAGCTTTTAAAAGAACAGAAGTTTCAGTAAGCGAAATGGCAATTTGGGGAATGTTATGTTTGGAGGAGATACAAACGTGAATTGACAGCCTATCGTAAAGTTACCTGGAAACCCAGCCATTACTACAAGGTGCATACCATTGCACGCGCGCCCAGACGTTTCCATATAAAAGATTGAAGTTAAGTTTGGATTAAGGTAGGACTGATTATTTGATATTAGGACTTTAATATTATTAGAAGTGAGAGTAGGCGGATTGAATAATTATTAAGAGAAAGTGGTCTAAGTTACGCGATTCGGTTTAACTATCTTTGTGTGTGTTTGTTCATTCTAGGTCCTCGCAATTTAAATTTATCTAAATTATTAGACATTTAAGTTCTATTCTGAATAAAGTCATATTAAGAATTTAAAATGCCTATTCCTTTTACAAATCCTACACCTCTAGCTCACGCTGACAATCAAAGATACGGTCACCAAAGGGGTGCGGTATCACAAGCTGATTTTATGTCGATCCATATATAGCAGGGGTGGGCAACTAGAGGTCCGCAAAAAGTTTTTATGCGTCCCAACAAGAGAATCAGAAACCCTGCTTTGAACCGAGAGTTATTTCCCGAAGCACGATCAAAGATTCGTCTTTTATTTTTCACTATTAGGAAAACAAGTAGGTCTGAAAGTGTTTTTACTAAGATACCATATGCAGAGATTGGAGAACAAGGCCATATGACGATTTCAGGATTTTTAAGAAAATTGAGCCTAAATTCAACATCCTCTCTTATTCCATTACAACCTGAACTTAACTTAAGGTATCCGACTACGTTCGGTCCCCTCAGGGGGCTCACCTTCTTTAGGTGAGTACGAGTGTCACGAACCCGGGGTACCCTAGTGATCCTTCTCTATTTTCGACCCTCTTTCTTGTCAACCCATTCTTCCTTTTCTTCTTTTCACGTCCAGATCACAGACAACAAATGTTTGGTGCAGTATAGTTGAAATCGGCTCTTGCGCCAAAAAAACCACAATCGTCATCATCATCATCACCGACTAAATTCGGAACCGTGATTTTGCAAAAGCGCATAAATGGATCATTTTTATGATATTTAGTGTCACTTAGATTAGAATACATGTATACAATTGTTTTAAGGGCATTTTGACAAAAAAATTTTATTTAAATGCAATATTTTGGTAAAAAATTAGCTTAGAATAACATTTTTTCCAAATGTTCTCCTCTTGTAAAAAATACTTCTATTGTATTAATATTTTGCCTGTATATAGCTAAGACCTCTCTACAGAGGCTCAAGTAGAATTTTTGAAATATATAACTTAGAAGTGGGTTTATCCATATTTTACGACAACAGAGGAGAGCAATTTTTTGAAAAAAACGCCGATAATTATTTCAATGGGTGGTAACTCTGAAAATAATGTGAATTTTTCAAAAATCGTAGTTGAGCCTCTGTAAAGAGGTCTGAGCTATATACAGGCAAAATATTGTTATAATAGAAGCATTTTTCACAAAAGGAGAACATTTTGAAAAAAGATTATTCTAAGTTAATTTTTTGCCAAAATATTGTATTTAAACAAATTTTTTTGTCAAAATATCCTTAAAACAATTTTATACATGTATTCTAATTTAAGTGACACTAAATATCATGAAAATTATCCATTTATGCGCTTTTGCAAAATCACGGTTCCGAACGTAGTCGGATACCTTAAATGAGATCATAGTATGAAGGAAATGTTTAGAGGTATGACATTTCGACTTTTACAAATCTGTGTCAGCCGAAAAATTTCCATGCGTATAAAGAAATTTTCGGGGAAATTCTTCTTTATATTTTAGTCGATATATATTTGTGAGCTTAGTTTTTCTCGCGTGAGGATCAACATAAGTAAATGTAGATGCAATTGGCTGGCATAAACTTGCAGGCTGTGATGAAAATTTAAATAAGCATTCTCAAACTCAGTGGCGCAACAGCCCATGAGGGCCAGAGCCTTCTGTGCCCATCTCAGTATATCTAACCAATGGGTAAAGAGGTGCATGAGCAGATGTCCCGATCAGACGGTCAGTCTTGAAATGATATCCCCAGGGTTTTAGTCCCCAAACAAGCTTGATACTCATTTATCGACCCACTGAAAGAATGAAAGGCTGAGTCGCCCTAGCCCATCCACGGGATAGAACATGGACCAGGGGTGTAGCTATCGCCGTATCAATGATACGGCACCCCGAGCTGCAGGGGTTTCCAACATATGTACACAAACAAATCGTAGCATGTTAAGGCAGAGCTTCTCAAAGTTTAAATACTTGTGACCCAATATCCAATCATAATTTTCATCGTGCCCCTCCCCCCTGCACATAAATATAATGTCTTGAATTCCAAAATACTATATTTTGACGCTAAAGCTGCAATGCGACTTTCACCTCTTATGTGCCACCAGCGTGTATAAACGTCTCACTCAGCCAAAACGTTAATTGTCCTAACCGTATATATACGTCTTTCCGAAGTATGATCTTTTCTCTGTACTGCTATCCATAAAATTATTCCGAAGGCTTTGGAATGTAATAATAGGACCTTGACAGTGTTTGAGAAGGATTTACTTATTTCACACAAAGGATTTGATTATTTATTACTTTTCTCTCCACCAATGCACCACATGCACTCTCCTACGTGTTAAAAAACGGTGGCATTGGGGAGCGAATCACGTAACTTTTAAATTTCAGTTAAGGGATAAATTATAAACAGTACAAATTATCCAGCTAAGCGTTAATTTTTGTATATAATTTTATATAGGACAAATCCATGGGGTCACTGATAATTATTAAACTTGTTCTTAACTTAGTGTCATTAAATTAATTATAAATGTATCAGTACTGCACAATGTATTTTATGAGTGTTTTATATCAGTATAAAATTTGTATTTCATTTTTTTATTATGTCAGAATGTATTTCGTTTCTTAACTTTCTGTAATTTAATAATTTGTCTTAAAATAATCTCTTGTGTGTGTGTGTGTGTGTGTTGTGTGTGTGTGTGTGTAGTGTGTGTGTCGTGTGTGTGTGTGTGTGTGTGTGTGTGATGTGTGTGTGTGTGTGTGTGTGTGTGTGTGTGTGTGTGTGTGTGTGTGTGTGTGTGTGTGTGTGTGTGTGTGTGCTGTGTGTGTGTGTGTGTGTGTGTGTGTTTTCGACTTTTCAATCAGGGTTATCACACCCCCTAGGGGGGCGCGCCTACAGTTTGAGAAACGCTGTGTTAAGGAACCTAAGAAAAAAAGAGTTCTTTAAAATTCGATATAGGGCCCCACTTAGGACGAGCTACGCCAGTGACCCGAACCTATGGTGTGGACACGTGATACGCTACCATTCGGCCAATGAGCCTTCAAGCAAGCAATCTTACTCCTGATTTTAAAAAAAATTGTAGAAAAGTATGACAGGGTACATTTGTCTCATTAAACTGATTCTAAAATTAAACGTGCTTGTTGCTTTAGAAATTAGCACAATAAATAAATCGAATAAAACTGCCACTGTCTTATGTAAGTTATATATTTATTATTTTTTGTAATGAATACACGATGTTAAGATCATATAAGATGCTAAAATGGCTAACAGTTGCTGACAAGTTCTAGAATTGTCAGTAATATGTGGTCAAGAATTTTCTTGTGGTAATAGTGGGAGATTGAGAAACTGGGGTTCCAGGAATGGGACCACAAATGGTTGCAGAATCTTTTAGCCTGTCAAAGAACCCATAAAAAACGACAAACGCAATTGCATCCCAAACCTTGATACCAGGTCATCTGAATGTGTGACTTTACTTTTTCTCATCTATTATTAGTTTTCCTACATGGGAAATAATCTTATTAACTAAATAAGATCATTTCTTATTAATTAATAACAAAGAGGTCAAAAACAAAATACTTAAATAATTTTGATGTGATTGGAAAATGTTTTTCTAAATATGGATAAATTTTGTATTAGGAGTACTTCGAACAAGAACGCAGTGTCGCATGCAAATTTTCTAATTCTTTCAAACTTAACTACGAATATTTGTGAAATGTATTCATTCTAATAGCATTATCATGAATTTTGCTTGTTTATTTAAATCTGTGAGAATCAAATTAGGTGCAGTTCAAAATTATAAAGGTTAAATCATGAATCTTTTATTAAAATAATTGTCATATATTACATTAAATAAGTTATAAAAACATTAGTTATGGGCAGAAAGTTTGACATGCACATTGAGGAAGTAAATTTATTTATATATGGCAAACTACAGGGTGTCCGGGGTTAAAGTATCCAAAGGCAATGGCTTATTAATACGGAACTACCCATCTGAATGCAATAAACTGTTCATCCGAGGATTGGAAACCCCTCCGAGAGTTTTTGGGTCTAGTCTGATCGGCCGCACTTGCGCGCATTATTAATCGCAGACGATAAACTTTTACACTGACTTCATTAGTAAAGATGTAAATGCCACAGCAAAAAGTCCAGTGCGTAATTTAGTTGACAGAATTTAAATGTCACGCGAGTACAGCGACGTGTTCAAACAGAATGGAATGTCGTTACTGGCTAATAGACTTATCAGGACTCCTACAAAATAAATCACGACACGATCAATAGTGTCCTCTGTCATAAAACCTTAAGGATACTTTGCCACTTTGAGATACCAAAGTTCCCGTCTCCTTTAAAGCTCTTTCCATTGGTGGTTAGATTTTAATGTCGGAGGATAGGTTTTTCTAATTTACTGATTTAAATTTCTTTAACCAAAGTACTCGTACGCACTGCACATTTTTCTATGGCGTCCACACCTTTACTAATGAATTCAGTGTTACAAGTTTATTGTCTGCGATTGCCGAATAATGCGCGCACGGACGGCCGATTGGACTAGATCCAAAATATCTCGGAGGGGTTTCCAATCCACGGATGAACAATTTATTACATTTTGATGGGTAGTTCCGTAATAATAAGTCATAACTTTTAGATTCCTTAAGCCCGGACACCCTGTATTTTACTTTATTTAAAAATAATCCTTGTGTAAGAATGGTTCTGCGACTAATACCAAATTTAATATGTTCGTATTTGAAGAAAACGTGAATGCTCTTATTAACTTTTACAAAAAGTAATATATCAGCATGTTACGACATGAAAGAAAATAAACTTCACTGAAATCAAATTAATTTTTGACGTTAAATAAAAATGCAATGTCACTTTACAGTAAAATTCTTTCGGAGATCTGACTTGTTATAATGTAGGTAGGTAAGCGAGAGAGCGATTTGCATTCTGACGGATGAAAAATGGAATTCCATTTGTTGAGTTTGTTGTTCGAGAACCCTCAAAGATACATGAAATAAAGATGGAAATTTCAAAATAAAAATAACTTTTTTGAGAAATTTGATCGAATATATGCTTCCGAAAATAGATGTGATGCAGCTTTGACGTATGATGAAAGGCAGGAGCATAGATCCGGTGGTTGAATATATTACTTGAATATTTCCGAAAGGTATGATATGAATGTATAGGACTTGGCTATTTCTGGAACAGATAAACAATATGTAGTATTCTTTTGAAAAATGTAATATACCAGTACATTGAAGATCTTAGATAAAACTACTATGTATATCATTAGTTAACATAAATATAAATAAAATAACCAAATTTTTTATTCTTTAATTAAATTTATGAAAAAATGAGTACAATATGCGTTATTTTAAATAAGTAATTAGAATAACTTTTTCGGTTTATTTCATTAGCGTTTTATGGAAAGTGAAAGGATTCCTACTCAGATGTTTTCTTTGTTTCTTGGCTGTTGCTCAAAATTATAAGGTCTGTCGCCTATAGACCTCGTGCTGTTTTACAGTGCGACGTTTATTAACACTCACTTATGTTTGAAAATATACAGAAAGATTCATCATTAACTTCTAATTATTTTAATTTGGGCATATAGGCTGTTTTGATAAAATTTGATTACAATTTTTAATAAACTGTGTTAAGAACAAATATACATTTCCAAACATACGTAAAGTAAAAACTTCTGAAAATGGAAACTTAACAATTATGTATTTTAAATACGCCGAAAATTGTGGAAAAAAGTTATTTCGATGAAAAGGAAAGATTTTTTCTGCTTCGTTTGCAACTATAATTTCATAAAAAAATAGATTTGATTAATAAACTTCATGACTTTTTAATTCTGAACTAAAAAAATTTTAAGCTAATTAATTGTCTTTCGTAATAAATTAGTCTATACAAACAATAAATAAAAAATAAAGTACCACGTAGAAGAAGTTTTTAGAAATAATTATTCAATTATTCCTAATAGTATAAGAAATTATATTTTAAAAAAATAGTATTTAATTAGACTTGACAAATGACCAATGTCTTAAAGATTAAAAATATCGAGTAAGTGTTAGAAATAATGTAATGAAAATAATTTAACCTTGGACTCAAAATGAGCTTTAGCGTCGGTAGTCATGACTTTTTTTTTTTTTTTGAGAAAATAAAAAAAAATAGAATTTATTATGATAAATTGCAGACATCCAAAGTTAGTTAACTAGTACAATGAGTTTAGGGACCAAAAGAATTGTTGTAAAGACAATGAAAAATACTCTATTATAAGTTTTATAAACGTAGTAAAAAATTAACAATTCATATTTGCATGTATTTAATGATTGTTCTTCATAAAGTGAAGTTGATTAGAATCGTTATTCTTTTTTATTTTTGCTTCCTATTTTAATTATTAATGAATAGTTATTTTTTAACGAGAAACACAATGATTTCAATGCAAAGTAACATTTAAATCTCTTTCTTTGTTTATAGTAAGTTATAAACATTCATTAATATTTTATTTTTCAATCTGAATTGTGCCGTAATTATGAAAAGTAATGATATATATTTTATTGATGTTTTGGTATCTACTTTTTCGCATTCTAGAATATATATATATAGTTTTTTCATTAATTAAAAAACTTTGTTACTTTTATTGCATTAAATTACTGTGATGTGGAATTTTAATTAAAAAAATACCATTGTTTAGTAAGAATTCATTTCCAGATGAATGGTTTAAGGTAAATATTAAGTCTTCAGTATTTATTTCCAAAACGACTTTTAGAATATCATTCCAAACTTTTTTTTTATTTTACCACTACGTTAATCTATTCTTCTAGTATATATATATGATTAAATTTTGTTTTACTGTGATAAATACAAAAATATTATTAAAATTCGAGTACTTTTAGAACAAGATATAATACGTGATTTATTCAAACAATAGCAAAGGAAAATGGTGCATAAATTAATAAATCCTAGTGATGCAATCGCTGAAAATTTAAAAGAATGTTTTTAAGCTAAAAAGTCAGTGTTAAGAACATTAAAAAAACGAAAGTGCTATTAGATATGAAATTGACTTCACAGATGGTTTTCAATAATAATTTACAAAATTGGTTATCTGATCTGATAATCATTAGATTGACAGAGTATTTATTTGAATAGTTAGAATGACAGAAATCCTAAATCTCAATTAGGGATGCATTTCTTTACATCCTTTAATTGTCTTGAAGTATATTTGGAATAACCGTCACTGTTTATAACATCTTAACCCAGCGTTTCTCAAATTTGGGGGTGTGATAACTCTGCTAGGGGGCGCGAGCATATTGAAAAGTCGTAAACAAAAAATTATTTTTAAACAATTATTAATTTACTGAAAGTAAATAAACAAATACGGTCTGACATAATAAAAAATAAAATACACATTTGCATTGAAATAATAAACTTATAAATGTATCAGTATTGCAAAATATATTTTATAATTAATTTAACAATACTATAAAAACAAGTTGAATAATTACTAGTGACCCCATGGGCTTGTTATATATAAAAAATTATATGCAAAAATCAACATTTATCTTAATAATTTATATGGTTTATAAAAAATCCCTTAATTGCCGATAAAAAGTTATTCGATTCGCTCCCCAATGCCACCGTTTTCCCCGTAGGTACGCGTATGTTATGTATTGAGGGGGTTAGGAGAGAAAAGGTATAAATAAGCAAAAATCCTCTGAAGTAAGTAAATACTGCGCAATTATTGTCAAGGTCCTTATTGCAAGTCAAAGCCTTCGGAATAATTTTATGGATAGTAATGCACAGAAAAGAACGTACTTTTCAAAGACGTATATATACGTCCGGGGCAATCAACGTTTTGGTTGAGCAAAACGTTTATATACGCCAGTGGTACTTAATAGGTTAAAGTCGTATTGTACCTTTAGTGTCTAAGTCTAGTATTATCGATTCAATACATTGTTATTGTATGGAAGGGGGGCTCGATGAAAATTATGATTGAATATTGGGTCGCAGATTTGGAAAGTTTGAGAAGCACTGTCCTAACCCCTTGAGTAACATATAACCACTAGTAGATATATGCTATGTATAGGGCGAAATCTCATTGTAACCACATGTGGATATACATGGCTTATTAAGATGTACAATCAATGTAACCAGCCCAGGAAACATTATAAGGTAGATTTTCTTTTGTTGGGGTTGTATGAAATTACAAAAGTTGTTACAAAAATTTGAAAAAATGGGAAAAATTAGAATTAGTTACAGATCTTTGTGAAATTGCTCGAAATGTTCCTTAAAATAAAAAGCTTTTCTACATGCATTACATAAGTGTATTGACATTTTTGTTCCATTTCTTCATTTTCTATATCACAAATAGAAAAATCCCTATCAGAGTCACTGTAGTATTCATCGGCTTCCGGCAAATATTCTCATTCAGTATCCCTTTCTTAGAAATCCAACGACGATGAAATATTGGCTAGAACAAGTAAAAATAAAGAGCAAAAATAGTAACACAAACTTTAGAAAGCCAAATGAAAAATAAAAATGAAATGTCTGCGTCGTAACGTCAAGGTCAATATCCCTAGAAATCTGGGATTTCTGGGGATACTAGAAAGCACAGTCCGGTACTCAAGGGGTTAAGGAACATCTGTTAAAAAAACAATCTTCTACAATCTATAAACTCTTATTCAATACTTCTATATTCTTTTTATTCCTCTAATGCTTTTTTTCAAGCCATGATTGAGAAAATATTTAAAGCTAAGGTATCCGACTACGTACAGGAGATAAATTTTTCAATAATTGATTTTCTCAATAATTGTATTCTTTTAAAGAACATAAATAGACTTAAAAAGTCATAACTATTAAATAACTAACATGTATCGCTCTTTTTTTAAAAAAAAAAATATTTTTAGGAAATTTAGCAAAAGAAAATTTTGTTAAGTTAAGAAAAGCGTGATAAATAAAAATAAGTTGCACATTATGCAATTTTAACGTCATTGATATACCTCTTGATCCCTCTGAAGTGTCACAAACCGCAGGATAAAAAATAGTTTAAGAAATGAATATTTTATTAGCATTTAAATTTGATGGTCATGATTTTTCGTCAAAATTACTGCATGTTCTAAGCTAAAAATGGCTGTAAAATGTGATTAAATGTAGCTGTCTTAAAATCAGCGGTTTGTTACACTCTGAAGGGCCTATAGCATATATGTTATAAATTTCATTACATTTGATTGGATTATTTAGAAGATATCCCGTTTTTCGTGCGCAAATTATCATAAAAAGTTCATTCTTCAAAAAATGAATTTAAAAATATATACATTTTTATTAGTTAGATAAAGTAAATGCTATTAAAAGAACATAAAAAGCTCTCTAGTTTTATGTATGAGTCCTTCTTCCTCAATAATTAATTTTTTTTCCCTTATGACCCAAACAACACCAAACATCAAACACCTAAAAAGCACTTTTTCAACCTAGTCGGATACCTTAATCATAAAGAGATCGCGTAATATATAACATTCAAAATTGCAAATACATACTAGCTAATGGAATTTTACTGGCCTTTCTTCCATCCTAAAACTCCACCGATCGCAGCAATGCATCAAAATAACTTTCTATAATTAGCTTTAGTAAGCATTATATTAGGAAATATTTGTTCGACTATGTGCTCGACGTAAAGCAATGTGCACATACCAGAAAGATCGTATTAGAAATCAATACATTCCAGGCATAATGAGAAGTCAACTTGAAGTCCACGATAACGATTCGGGGAAAAACACCGATAAACACATCAAAGCAAAACCAGAACTCCTATGCCTATTGAATTGCACTACAAACACGGGCTTAGTGTCGAAGGAATCATTTGTTCACCAGACTGAAATTCGAAGAAAAGTGCTTTTCTGAATGAAAGAAAATATTTTACGTGATGCTATATCCGTCTTGATGGAATACCTCTTGATACTTGTGTTAGGAGGCTATTTTTCCCCTTATCATTGTAACTGGAGAATTGAATTTTTCCCTCGTCTGATTTGAATGATAGAAATGTTGATAGATGATTTATTGGAATTATCAGAAAAACATTTTAAGTTATACACCTTTTGGCCCAAATATGTTTCTAAATTTTTCCTTAATAAGTTGGTTGATTACGTAAAACTCAATTTAATTTATCTTAACAAGTAATATTAAAAAAAAAATTAAGTCAATTCCTACTTAAATCGACAAAAAAAAAAAATATTTTAGCTACTTTTTATTAAATAATTACAATTAGTATAAATATGTATATACGTATGACAGAATCAATAGATTAAGTGGTAATTATTTTTTATTAATTATCATTAAAGTATCGTATTGTCATCCAAAACAATCCTGTATATAAAATTTCAGTTCAACTGAATGCTTTAAAACGTGAGAAAAAAACAAACTTTTCAAGTTTTGACAGAAGTCGCTAAAAATGATGCCAACGTGGCTGTATTTGTAATTCTTTAAATAATTAGTTTTAATCAATTAATTTTTATTTTTCATAATTAAATTATTGTATTGTCATCCAAAATAATCATGTATATAAAATTTCAGCTCAATTGAGCGCTTCAAAATGTATTTTATTAAAGATTGAAAATTCCACCAAGATAAATAAATATAAATGTATAGAGAGTGTGAGCTAATAGTAGAAATTGAAAAACGCATCAGTTTGATTTTTCAAATTAATAAAAACAAAAAATATCATACGCGAAATACCATTAAAATAATGATATGTATTGAAGCCCAAAATTTAGTATACATCTATAAGTATAAAGAAAGTTATTTTTTACTTAAAGGGGAACAAATTATTCTGTAAAAAAAATCCGTGTTATTTATTTTTTTATGTATTCCTCGTTTCTTATACGTAAGAAAAATATATGTAGTCGAATTTATTTTTAAATGAATCAATATGACACTTAGACAAAGAAAAACAAGATGCGATAAATTGAGTTTACTCTTCAACTCGTTCGTGGAAATCATCACACGTGCCGTTCTACTTGAACTCCAGCTTCTCCTTTGGTTGGTATATCTGTGAACGTGTTAATGCTTTTTCATAAAAATAGCAAATCAGTATTTAATTGCATATCCTATCACGTGGATCACAGGCTTGTATTTTTTAAGCATAGATTCCATAAGTTTTTTCTGGTTGTATTGATTGAAATTTTGAACCATTCTTCTTTTAAAACTTTCTTCAGATCATCTTGTCACGGCTTGTTTATCAACGGATTTTTCCTTTTTATACCTAAAATTTTGCATCACGTTTAAGTCTGAAGATTGGATTGAAGTGGGTAACAACTACTACTTTCAGTGGTACGACTAATATAATTAGACTATTATTCGCTTATCATTAGGGTCATTCGCTGGATGATAAAGTATTTTATTTGCAAGTTATTCTTTAACATGCCCCACAAATCTATATACATCATGCTCTTTACAAAAACAAGTTCATCTCCAATTGCCATAAGCCCCAACGAGGACTGATCCATTCTTAACTGTCTTTGTGCGGTTTAATGGTCTGTTAAAGATCTTGTCCTTTACCAGTTTAATTCCAAATTTTATATGGTCTATTGTTCCAGTACTGATTAAAATTATTATCATCAGAGAACAGAATTGTTTTTCAGAAGGTTTACAACTTTGAAATACACTGCATGACACTGAAAATACAACACCACGAAGGCGTGCGTAGAAAGTGATGAAAATTGGCAAACGAAGAGAAACACTATTGAAAAATAAGTTATATTTATTTCAACCTAACACACAATGGTACATTATCAGTAGGTTGAGTAAATCCAGCTCGAGTAGCGATACGGTCAGCAACACTTCGTGGAATAGAGTCAGTAAGAGTCGTGAAATTTTAGCCAAAAAAAGGGAAAAAAATCATTCTTCTCTTAATTTTATAGGTTTGTCCTTCGAATCTGGTAGCATTACATCGGGGGGGAATTAATATCCGTCGACCCGGGGGAAACCCCAAACAGGGGGGACCTTTCCTAAAAATTTAGCGCATACTAAAAAAACATGTGGCTCAAAAAAAAATGGAAACACCCCTGAATAAAACCAACCCAAGTTTGGGGCGTTTTTAAAATTACTGACTATAATCAAAAAATTGCATTCATGGGTTCCCATTTGGCAATGTTGATGTGAAAAAAAATAACTAAAATATGTTACTGCTCGAGGAAAACAAGCTTTTTTTTCCCTTTAAAAGGACGTTATTTGTAAAAAATAATTTTGGAATCTAATAACAAAAAAAAATCCCCCAAATTTTAAAAAACTCAACATTTTAAAATTTCTTTTCCCCCTATTGTGTGAATCTACATTTAACGAAAAATAATTAATACATCTTCCCGTTTGACGACCATTAAAATCCCGTGCAAGGTAAAAGGGTTAGAATTTTATCCAGGTATTCAAGATTGGGGTGGTAATATGAATTTAAGTCTTCTATGAGACTATAACTACGGGGAAATATTTTAAGTGAAAATATTTATTTTTGATGTATGGGGTTTGGAAAAAGCATCATTTATATTATTAAATTTATGGTATAATATTGTTTTATTTTGCGTTTTAAAAACGTGTTTTAAAAAAAAATTTTTCTTGTTAGTGGAAGTAAATATTCTGTATTTTTTTTTTAAAATAAAAAAAATTTGTTAAATGGGGTTTTTTTTTTTTTGCTTTTTATAGTTAAAAAGACCCAACACCTTGAAAAAAAAATTAAAAAATAGACCGTGCCATTCCCACCCCGTTTTCGAAAAAAATTTAATCATATCTCAGATGTACTTTAGGGGAAAAATTAGGTCCGTAGGGAAGATAAAGGAAACCCTTAGAAGCTTGTTGGATGAATTTCCGTAAATTTGAGCTTTATCTTGCTGGTAATGGTCAAATGATAAGCCAAAAAGAAAAAAAAGAATAGTGCTGCGATCACATAATATTGTATCATCATGATGTAACCAACAGGGACCAGCAGTAAGTGCCTCAAACCATGATACCCCCTAAAAGGCTTTTAGGGGGGTGGGGGGGTCAACCCCTTTCCCTTGTTTTTGAGTAAAACAATCTTTCTGAAATTCCGTCATATATTCAGATCTAACCAGATCAGAGTATCATTTTGGTGTTAATAGTAATCTCTTTAAAGGGTGGGATGAGTGCATGTCTCTGGCGCCTAATCAATGCATAATGTCTCTAATTGATTTAATAGCATCAGGATGTCCTGTTGCTCAGAGGCAGACTAAGGGAGCCTTCAAAGTTTGGTAATAGATACTCGTTCAATGTGTTCTAATGTCCCTTTAGCCATACAAGCACCCCTCAAACGTCTTTTCGCTGCACCGATTACATTATAACCTTTTGGGAAGTCTGTTTGTTCTGGAATTGCATCGGTTCTTCGTAGTTCACGAAGTTAAATTTTTAGACTCAATTTAAAAAAAAAAAATTAGCATTCTAATCGCATATTTCAGAACTTCGTAAAAGATATGTAAAATCGAGGAATATTTTAAGTGTTATCACATTCCTTATTCTGATCACATGCTTCTATTGCGTGTATACTATACATTCATTCGATCGAATTTAAAGTATGTATGTAAGGTATAACAGTTCAACCAGAAAAATTGTTTATAGCAATTTTTGATACTGTATACCAAGCTTCATTATATCTTTGCTTGTTAGTCAAACATATTTTATATATAGACTGTTCTGAACCATCTTTGTGTGAACTTAAAATAACAGCGTGTACGTCGTAAATATTTTTTATGTATAATTTCATTATCATTACACTTTTACCGTATAAAATGTAGGCCTAAAAATCAACAATTCCACTATTTATTAGAAGAGTAGAGTGTTTATATATGTAAGAATAATTAAATTAGATTAAAAATTAAATTTTCTATCTAGCTCTTAACTCATCTTTTACATTTTCATCTTCAAGTATCAAACTAATCACCCATTTATTTCTTCCGAACATATGGCCTAGCCAATAAACATGTCTAATTCAGATCGTTATATTTAATAGCCCTATATGTCAGCATTAACTTTCAAGAGCACTCATGAACGCCGCGATCGGTGTTTTAAGTGTTTAACCCACTTAAGATTTTCTGGCTTCTTTTTCTCTGCCTCTTGCGTCAGAAGAGATGTACTCATTCTAGAATAAAGACCTTTTTTAAAACTAAGTCTGTTTCTGACTCCAAAATCATGTCATATATATAATCAATGACGCGATCAAAATTACTCACCTATGAAACTATGGCAAGTATTCCTGATTGGTAAGAACTCACTGTATAGCTTGAAACAGCTTTCAATAATTATGATGTCAAATACTATGTAGTCAAATAATATTTACAAATAGCGTTTTAATGATTTTTTGTTCAACAATTTTCTGATTTTATTTATATTTACATGATTCCAAATCAACCAATTATGTTGGCACCTCTTTTATGATATATTAATCACACTTTCCGTTTCCCAGCTTATCCTCCATTTTTTTTTTCTTTTTACTGATGAGATATCCATTATTAATAAGGAAAAATGAAAATTTCCTTGTATTCAGATTCATTGAATCGTTGCGTTCACCCCAATATTCTTCCATCTCCCACTGATCATTAAAACTTCAAAAAAAATATCTTAAATTCTCAAATATTCCATTTTTGTTACGCCAGAGTATTTTGTGATTGTTCCTCAAAGAGAGAGGTTGGTAAGCTCCGCCAGCGAGCTAGGTATAAATATTTTGTGTCTGCCGAAGACATATATGATGGATGCCATCCTGGCTTATTTTGCCTTCTCTAAACATGTTGACAACTCAGGAGATTTATTAATTTTCTAAAATCGGTGCAAATTATAATTTAAATTTCTGTTTGTTGTGTGCTTTGAGTCTTCATATGTGTTCGTGATTAAATAAATGAATCACGTCCTTCGAGTCTCACCATTGCTCGAGAAACCCACTACATCACTGTGGATACCATCTTACATAAAAATTCAAGGCAATTAAACTGTCTGCAGTCATGTTAATTTTGCATTTGGTTTAATTTCCTCCAATTTTGATGATGCGGAATTTTAAAATTAAATCAAATGTTCAATACCACACATTGGGTAGATCAATGAAGCCTCGATATGAATAATAAACTGCATTATGTAAAATCTGCCATTTCTCATCGTAAGTCATTTCACGACGTTATTTTATCAATATGGTATAACAATACGTTGTTTTAACATGCTTCAGAATTGGCTAAACCAGTTTTGTCAAGATACACATTTTTCTGGCAGAAGATCCCCTAAATGTAATTACTTTGTTTGTGTCACCTGACTTTGTAATACCTTTTTTTTTTAATTATTAAACTAAATATTAACCTGCTTTTCATGAAATACTTTATTTTCAAAGTTTATACTCCCTTTTGACGAGCGATATATATCAAAAAACATTTCAAAGCAAACTTCAAAATAAGGAAATTTAACACAGTTTCTAGATTATTATTTTTTGCAAATTTTATTTCCCAATATTTCAGTTTATAATTGGAAAATCTAGCTGTTGCTTTCAAAATAATCCTCGAAAAAACGCTTCGGGGTATTCTTAACACTGAAGTTCTGTTGAAAAAAGTCCTTTTCTTAGATTTTTATGTGTATTTTATTCATTCTGCGGGGGATTGAGGTTTCCGCATGAAAGGTGTTTTGAAGTTTTTGATTAAAGGAAAACTACATTTTTCTGAGCATACCGAAAGAAAGGTACAGAGTATTTCTATGTTCCCTTTTGTCGTTCAGGTAGGCTTGCTCTTAAAAGCCGACTAACCAGAAGATTTTTACCTGACGGAATATCTCATGCATAGCTCGAATCAAATCTGTGGTGATGCATCTTCTGTAGCCAGACTACTTTTTTATAGAGCTGGTGATTTCATTTTGACTAGAATTTCGGAAAAGTAGATTTTCTATTCCCCTTTCGTAAGCAACTGAAAAGAATTGTTGAAATATTTTACTTGTGATATTTTTTCTCAAACCTGTGGGTTGTGTTATGTGTTATTTTTCATTCCAAAAACCCTTCAATTTTTCAAAAAAATTAACATGTATTATTAAAATAATTCTTTTCTATGATTTTTTGAGGTATCGTACCAATTTTTTTTATAAAATAAACTAAACTATACACAGATGGTAGAATATATTTTGAGCAAGTGTTTGCATTTAGAATCTAAAAGTACCTTTAAAAAATTATATTTATATTCAGTTAATATAGTTACAGCCTTGCAAATATTTAACCGAAACTTTTTTTTTATGCGTTTTACTCATTATAAAAAAAATTGGCTTATTTTTTACAGAAATTAATTTCAGTAAAAAAAATTGCACAAAAAATAATAATTCGAAGAGTTTGAAAAATATTTATTCGAAATAATTACTTTTACTGTTCTATGTATTTTACCTTATTAAGCGTTTTTCAGCAAACAACAATATGTAAATTTAAAATTAGAAGTGCCAGTAAACAAAATTTCTTTATAAAATTAATTATAACTTGTGGAATAGCTTCAATCATGAAAAATATTTTCAAAAAATATTTATTTTGTTAATAGCGTAATTATCGATTTGTTTAAATTTAATCTCTTAAGCGGTCAACTTTTTTTTTTTAAAATGTTCCCAAAAAAAGGCTCATTTTTTTTTATTGTATACAACTAAACATAGTACTAAACAAAATGCGAAATGGAAGAATTTTATTTCAATTTTAAAGTTTTCACGCTATTTTTTATTCTAATATATTGTTCGAATTCCTTGGGACAAACGAGAAAAAACGATTTTTTTTCTAAGCCCTTAGCTTTTGATCATTACATTTCTTAAATAGACTGAAAAATATCTATATTAGTGCGAAACATGTCCTCTTTTAGCAGGAATGACCTCTTGAAAACGTTTTGACATTAACTCCGCTAGTGTATCGCACATGTTCTTGGGCTTATCATCAAGGAACTACACTTGTATGTTAATTTTTATCATCTGTTCTGTTTTCGTGCAATTAATCTCAGCTCTAAACGGTTCTTGAGAAGACGCCAAAGGTTCTCAATAGTATTTAGTGTAATAAATTATCAGTCCAAACAAGCACTTGTACTTTATTTTCTAACATAAAAGTCTGGATTGATATCGAGTTGTGACAAAGAGCCAAGTCCTGTTGAAATGTTCCATCAAATGTTATCATGGATTGAACAGTCATACTATGCAATATTTCTATGTAACTGGCACAATTCATCTTGACTTTTAGAGGAACTAAATTTCCCCAGAGCCATCTGTTCTGAAAACAAACCCGAAACATCTCTTCAGAAGGGTGTTTTACAGTCTGTTGGATATGATCTGGTTACATTCACCTTTACTTTGTCTTATTGCACTGGATTCGTATCCCTGCACAAATAAATGTATTTCATCACTGAAAATTGTCTTCTTCCAGTAGCTAACAGTCCAAAATTTGTATTTTTTGGTCCATGCTAAACTTTTTCCCATCATTTTCAGGGGTTTTATATAGCTTGTTGCCTTGCTTTTGAAGTTTTTGCGTACAATTGAAGGCATTCACTTCACCACTATACTCTAATAAACCTTTTTCAAAGGTCTATGTTTCTTCCTTGATTTTTTTTTGCAATTTTTATTAGAATTTTTTGTTTAAAAAGTAGTTTTTTCCCCTTGCGCCCAATTTTTTCCTTTTCTTTTTTAGAGGGGTGTTAGAAAATTGAAATGCTCTTAAAATTTTTGAAAACGTTTTCCCCCTTAACTGCCGGGAGCTATATTCCCAGTCCTGAAAGTGTGTTCATTAAACAAATTTCTTTTTGCTTTTTGGGTAATATTCATCTTTGAACAAGTAAAAATAACACGTTTTAAAGGAACGAAAAAATTTTAACCACCAGCTGCTGCACTGAAATACCTACAACTAAGCTACTGATGAACTTAAACCAGTCAAGCGAGTAAATTATAGTCAAAGTCTATCCGTCACACTACCTCTAGGCAAGGCAAATATAACTGATGTGGCGATTTGGGACATCACCAATCACCCCCAAAAAGAAAAATATATTTGTCCCAATAAATTTGAACGGTAGCTTGTGGAAAATAAAAAAATAAATGTTTGCTTTTTTTTGAGTAGTTCTGATGCTTGAAAAATGTTTCATATATCTTAAAAAATTTCTCTCATACTAACAAAAAATTTCATGTTCTTTTCTTTTTTAAACGATTGATGATTTTGCAAGTGTGTGCATTTTATATCCCCCAATTTGTAAAAACGTAATTCTAAGTCCTATTGCAATGGGAACGAGTTAAAAATCGGGGGTTTTTTTTAGTTACCTTTCAATTTCATTTCTTCTCAAGCAACAAAAATTGCCTTCCAATACCCCTTTTTTTATCGAATTTTTCGAATCAAATTCCCTTTGAAAAATTCCCCCCTTCCCACAAGAAAAACCCGAATGGAATATTTCAGAACCATGAACGCTGCATTTTTTAAAAACAATAACACTATACGAGTTTAAAATAGTTAAATCAGATAGAAAAGAAAACATGAGAGCATATGGGAAAAACCGGTTGTGGCCAGCTTTCAGTAGCCCTTGCGGTGTGTATGGGCAAACCAGTTAAAGAATTTAATCTATTTCGTTATCTAGTATATTTTATAAAAGTATTTATTTAGTAGTTTATTATTCAAAAGGTTTTTAGAAGTAGTGCACTAATATTTAGAACTTACCTTTCACAAAAAGGAATTAATTTATTCAAAATTTAATTCTAAACCATTTAATACAATAAATAAATTTAATACAAATAAGTTAACATGACCGTCGATTTTTTTTTTTTAATTGTTACCACTAAATATTTATGTAACATTAATAATATAAATTAAAGTTCACGCAGAGCGAACAATGTGGCATTGATTTGATGGGAAAAATATAGATAACAAGTTAACTAAACAATACTTTAAGAACTTTTGCCTGAGGGGGCATCAAAAACCTCCTAGTGAACTAGACATAAGGTAGCGAAAGTTTTAGTAGTTTATAACTTTTTTATGAAAGTAGTTGGGTGTAGCGTTGGAGCTATTTTCGGAACGCTTCTCAAGAGATGCCAATATCTTAGTAGATTGCGCTTTTCCTTGATCTCTTTACAATCCGTCACGAAGATGAAGAAATAATTAAAACAAAAAGTTTAATATTACTTTTAGTATTATTTATTTCTAATGGTTATTGAGTAAATGTAATGGTAAAATTTATATTTTATTTATTAAGTTAGAAAAGTAATAAACTTAATAAAAAAAAGTGAGATTCAGTGATATTGTTACGAATGGTTCCGTAGTTAAAGCTTAAAATAGTGTAAATAATTTGTGTGTAACAGAATGTTCAAAACATTAAATTTACTTTCTGTTGTATTATTTTATGATAAAAATTTTAATATTAGCAAGAAACACTGTCACTTTTATTATAATGGGGTTTCAATCAAAACTTGGCGAAATATTGGCGATACGTCCAAGTTGGCATCTTTTTTGGTGATCAAATTTCGCGAATTGGTGACTACTTTGGCGGGTTTGCAACCCTTTTTGGTGACGGCTGCTACATGGATGTACCTGGAAAAAACTGGAGAAATCTATTTACATCAAGATCTACGACATGAATGGATTTTTGAAGGAACACCGTTCAGACTACAAAAAGAAGTCGCTTGCTGAAACTCAGTCAGTATTACTTCAGCTGTTGAAGACTTCAGTTGCTACGATCGAGCGAGTGCTTGCAAGTAATCTAAATCATTAAGTATTTGTATTTTTAGACAGCGATAGTTGTGTCTGAAAGTTGTAGAAGATGTGAAAACTTTCTGGGATTTATTTTGATAATTTTGCTGCTATATTCAGTACTTTATCTACTGTAAATTTCATCTCTCTTAAGGAACTGTTTTACTCTTTGAGACTGATACCATAAAATCCTCGAACCCGACTACGTAACATTGTCAAAATTATTTATTTTTTATCTTTCATAGAAATTTTCAAAAACTTCAAAATTTGGTATCTTTTTTTTCTTTTTATTTATTTCTCTTTCAATAATTAAACTTTTACATTGTGAAATTTTTTTTATGAGTCAAAATTTTAAAAAGTATTTATTTTATTTTATTATTTATATTTTTAATTGATGAGACTTTATTATTTAATTGGAAGATCATTTTTGTGGTAGTAATGTTTGCACTCAACTACAGTTAGTTTCTTTAATTTTAAATATTTTAGACTTATAGAGAAATATTATATATATATATTTATATATATATATATATATATAAAAGATATGTGATTCATTTCATATAAACAACCATATATTCTTATTTTTAAAGTATAGAAGTTAAATTTTTTATTAGTAATCAATATAGTTATTTAAAGAAGTTTTTCATGTAGATAGCTGAATACATAAAAATATATCGAAAATATGTTTAAGGATTATAATTTTTATTTTTGAAATAAAAGAAAAGCTTTCTTTTCGGGATAAAATATATTTTTTTAAAAAAAATGAACGTATTTTATTTTAAAACGCTCCTCCTTTTGGAGAAATATCTACTTAGGAGACTTGTGGAATTTTTTTAGTTATTGCAAATACTTTTAGACTGAAAGCATACGTAGCTTTCGTTTTTTCCGCTACTTGAATTTTTTTTAACTACGATATTGAAACATTCTTTTGGAAGCAAGAGCACCCCGTAAGATGTTTTATTGATTTTTCTATATATGCACTTTAAAATTTTTTTCCTAGGTTTTTTCTCTAAAAATCCAGTTTTTTCTTCACAAGACAAAGTAACAACAATTATAAAAGCTTGTTTTTCGATTTCTGTAATGAAAAATATTCATTTTTCAATTAAATATACATGAGATTAAAATAAAATTTGGTACCAGATTTATTTTGAAACTAAACTGGGATTTCTTCATTAGTCCAAATAACTGCCCCATTCAATTCCCCTACTATTAGTTCACTCTCTCCATATATATACCAGTTGCATGCAAATGAAATGAGACGATTGTTTTTTAAAAAAAAGCACAGTAAATTTGCGAAAACTGTTAATATTTCTTTCCAAATAATATCCATCGCTAGCTACATATTTTTCCCATCTTTCGGGCAATTTGTGAATACCACCCCCAAAAAATGATCGGTCTTTTGAGGCTAGCCAGTCATCAAGCCAAGATTTGACGTTTTCGTAAGAAGTGAAGCGCTGGTCAGCCAACGCGTGTCCCAATGATGCAAATAGGTGGTAATCGGAAGGAGCCAAGTCTGGCGAATAAGTCGCATGCGCTAAGGGCTCCCAGCCGAGCGCCTTAACGATGTCCTTGGTTGGTTTAGCACGGTGATTAGGTGCGTTGTCATCAAAGAAAATCATTTTGAGCTGCCGTTTCTTGTATTGCTCGCGTTTTTCGAATATAGCATCGTTCAAATTAAGTAATTGTTGCTTGTAGCGATCAGTTAACGGTTTCGCCGGGTTTGAAGCTCATAATAGATTGGTCCCCCCTGATCCCAGAAAATAAAAGCATTGTCTTGCGGCCGAAGCGATTCGGCCTTTCGGTGGGTTGGACGACTGTCCGGGGTCAACATATGATCGATTACGCTTGGGATTCTCAAAATAAATCCATTTTTCATCGCCAGTCACAATACGATGGAGATATGACTTGCTTTTGTCGGCCAAGCAACATTTCGCACACGAGTTTTCGGTTTTCCTGTTGACGGTCCGTTAGCTCGTGTGGTACCCATCTACCGACCTTTATTATCTTGCCCTTTGGGCGAGACGACGGGAAACAGTGCTCTGGTCAACATTCAATTATTCTGCAAATGTTCTTGCGTTTTTGGGCCCTCATCTTCATAGAGCAAAGCTTGCAATTCAGCATCTTCAAATTTTTTTCTGGTCTGCCCCTCTAACCTCACATCGAAATCACCATTTTGAAACTTTTCAAACCACATGTAGCATTGCGCACGGCTCAGAGCATTGCCACCGGTATGCTTCTACAAGCATTTGATGCGATTCGGCAGAATTTTTCTTCAGATGGTAACAAAAATTAATGCAATCCGCAAATCGTGGTCGGAAGGCATAAAAATTTGACATTTTCAAAACAGTAACAAAAATACAATGCACGCTGAAACTCGTCCAAATGTAAACTAAACATAATATCAAAGGTCAAACTATAAAAAATCACGTGTCACGGTTTCGTATTGTTTGCATATATGCGTGGTGACATCTGTTAGCAATCGTCTCATTTGATATGCATACACCTGGTATATATCTTGTCCAAATTTTATTACTAAAATACTTTCTATTCGTCCATTCAATCTCAAACACATTTTTTTAAACTTGTAGAGGACACTTGATGTTAGTACAGTTTTTCAAATATTAATTTATTAATTAAACTTAAAAACAATGAATAAATGGTTACAAACAAAAATTGTAGTCCAACAGCATATATAGAGTTCAGCAGTTCGTGGTTTCCCTGCAGCGCAATGGATAGCGCATCGGAATTCTTATCCAAAGGTCGTGAGTTTGAATCCCACCTGGGATTGCCTAATTTCTGAGATTGTGATTTCTTTTTTACTATATACTATTTTATTAGAATAATTAAATTTAATCAATGAATAAATATTAACAAACAAGCAAAAAATATTCCAACACCCTATAGAAAGGAAAATCGAAAATTGTACAAGGAAAATTGCTTTCTATTTTGTCACTTAAGATTGGGATTCTGTCATATGTATGTGTGTGTGTGTGTTAATTGTAACTATTTAAAAAAAGAAACTAAAATAAAAAATTTCTTTGTTCCCTAAGTAGGGGATTTTTTTTTAATATTACTTGTGTTTTAGTTTAACCTTTCAACAACCACGTATATATTTTACGTTGCCTAGCATACTCTATCTTACAATCTTTTAAGCACACTAGCAAGAGAAAAATAATACATCATTATTTGATTAAAATATCTTTCTCTGTTCTTTTAAAACTCTAAAAACCCATGAATATCATACGTATAATTTCCATAGCTTTCTACGTTTATTTAATAGAGCAAAACATAAAACATATCAAAATATATAAACATTAATTAGTTTACAACTAATAAACGACAATTTCTTAATGAAAAGAATTGTCTCTTCCTTTTCCAGTGGAAGATTCATAAAATTCTTAAAAATATGTTCTATATAAAAGTTTGCAAGGGTTAGTTTTAGCCAATTATATAAATTGGAAACTACTACGTTTTCTAGAGCTGTCACCGACTTAGGGCGGGGAAGTGGAGTTTAGCTTGCTTTACGGGATTCCAAGCTTCCCCTTCAGCAAGAAATTTATACATAAAATTACAATACAAAAATATCTACAACTACCTAAGAAAATACTAAAAATAGGGTACAAAATATTAATTACAGTAATATATATGACGTTTTGAAGGAAAGAGAATTTTTGGAGAGTCTTTCAGTTATTTAGTTATGTATTCGTTCATTAACAGAGTTTACAACTTCAGACCTCTCAACATTGCACACTGAAGCCAGATCCATTTGATTTTTGGTTTAGTTGTTTAGTTATTTTAGTTATTGTGGATTCATCATGTTCTAGTTTATGATGGGTAATGTGGAAAATTTTGGGCTTACCATAGGAAAAATTTGAAATAGAAAAATTTTTTAAGGGTTTGGGAAAATTTTTCTAAATGCTATCTATGGAAATTTGTATGGGAATAAGTAAGGCGGGGTAAAAAAAGATTAAGCGAGAAATAGAATTTTGATTAATTTGCGATTTAGCTATCTCTGTACATTTATATATTATTTATAATTCTAAAAACTCAAATTTTTTATGTTAAAATTTTTTTTAATTATTTCAAATTTTTCATATTTTATATCTTAAACGACTGAATTTTTTTTTTATTTTTATTATTTTTTTCCTTTTATTACACGCTGCAACCCACTACTATTATGTAAACATTATAAGATAAATATATTGTCGATTTTAAAAATAATTTCACTTTTTATAAAAACAAGTAAAGGGAAACTTTTATCTTAGTATAACCAAGAAGAAAGTCGTACAGGGAAAAGTTAAAACTTGTAAAATTTCTAATAATACGAGTACATTTCAGATCTTCATAATTTTTAAAATATCAATTTTTTTCCCCGAATGAGTTATAAGAGAAATTGTTCTGTTTTTTTACTTATTTTTGGAAAAAAAAACTTGTTACTTGGGAAAATAGGGATTTGGGGTGGTCAATTTATTCATAGTTGGGAAATATTTTAGATGTAGTTAATAAAAGCGTCTTTTTTATTTGATTATTTGCTTTTAAAGTCAATCTCATCCTTCATGTCTTAAAAATTTCTAAAACAGCTTTTTGTAAAAATCTGTGTAGGTCAAAAAAAATTTCGGAAAGGTTGTTGTGTTCGTGTATGAAGATAAAAGATTTCTTTTTTTAAAAAAACCTCAAAATTTTTAAATTAATGAAATGTATAATACTTTTAAAAACCTTAAAAAAAATTAAAAAATTTAAATTTTTTTTATTTTATGCTCATGGCTTTTTTTTATTTTAATGAAAAAAAATTTTCACCAATAAGATGAAGTTCATTTTTTTCCCTATTTTTTACTTTAACTTAGGGGGTCCCCGTATAAACATCTTTTAAAACTTTACGAAGTTTTTATTTTTGGGAAATTTTACAATTATTTTATATTATTTATTTGATAACTTGTTTTTTTAAAAACTTAAAAGAATTGTTTTCGAAGAATTCTAATCAATTCGATTTAAAAAAGAATACTTTTTAATATGCTCTACGTTCATTTAAAAACATTTCTTGTATTTTTTTTTTATTTCAATTCTGTATAATTTTTTTTATTAGATTTTTTTTTTTTACCTTTTTTTAAGTTTCTCTTGATGAATGGAATCGAACTCGATATTTACCCCCTTTTAAAAAGGGCAGATTAATTCGAAATTTTGAAACTTGTCAAGGGCCGATGACAATACAATAATTTCATAATTTTGTTCCATTGTCCTGATCAGGATAATTAAGAATACGATTTATAGATTTGGCGACTACTTCCGTATACCACTTTCAGATTCGGTGACTTTTTGCATAAACCATTTTCAGATTTGCGACTAATTCCCATACCATTTCCAGATTTGGTGACAAAAAGGATTAAGGTGTAACCCTAAAACCGAAAGTCCCTTGTGGTTAATACAAAAAACAAAAAGTGTTCTTTATGTAAAAAAGGGTAGGAAATAAAATTTTAAAAAATAAGACTCGTGCATGTGAATAAAAATAATTTATGTTTTTGACTGCTAAATTTTTTTTTATTTTTAATAAAGCAATATAATATGTTTAGAGTGATGTACAAATCAACATTATAGCAATACATTTAAAAAAGGTGATAAATTATGTTCTTTTAACTGCTAAATATATTTTTTATTTTGATAAAGCAATACGTTTAAAAGGGGATAATACGATTGACATTTAATATTTCTTCTTAACACACTTTTATTAGTTAGACATATATCTATAGAGACGGAATCTTTGAAATAAAACGATATGGGACTCATCCGAAGCCCCGTAAACTGAAGAATAAATACTCTTCAGACCTGTTAATTAATATCCATTGAAGAGCAAGACTAATTCTAGAAGCCACGTAATTCTGTCTCTAAATATCAAACACAAAAATAAATAAATTCAACAAAGAATAATTGATATTTTTGAAAACTAAAGAAACAGAGAGAGGCTTTTATTGTAGATCAAACTAAAAAATGAAAAAAATGAATTATATTTAAAAAAACTAAAAACACGTTTTATGGGAATGAACTAAAGTAAAATATTTTTAAATTATAAGAATAAATGATAATGAGAAAATTATGTCTTTTGGGGTAAAAGCGTGGGGTGCTTTGTACTACATTTTTGCACTAACTCAGCATTTCGGAACAAAATTTAGTAAGAAATTATAACAATTAATATGAGCACCCACGCTTTTATCCCAATGAAATTAATTTTCTCTTTATCATTTTATTCTTAATTAAAATTATTTTTTTATTTTTTAGTTCGATTCTCTATAAAAGAGTGTTTTAGTTTTCTTTTTTAAAATATAATTTATTTTTTAAGAATGATTAATATGTTGTGTTGTTGTTTTAGTAATAGGAGTGCTATTTTATTTTTAATTTTATGCACATTTTATTTTGATGGGAAAAAATGTAGAATATTTTCTTTAAAGGAAGAGCAAATTAAACAAAGGAGTTAAAGGAGGAGGTTTGAGGAACGCGCGCGCTCGCGGTAAACACTTTTTTATTCATTATAATTACAATAGAACGTCGTTTATTCGAAGCGTCAAATATCCAGACCAGGTTTTTTTTTTGTCAACTCCATGTACTGTATATGAATAAGTTTTCGAACAGTGCAATGCTCAACAGTTGTTTCGCATGAGACCTCAATATGAAGGTCGCCTGCTTTACATGTTAGCCGAAGCGGAGGACTCGCTCGAAAGACAGAGCCTGAAAACTGCCTAGAATAAGCTGTGGCCAGATTTAGAAGGTGAAAAAGACTTCAATAACTACCACAGGGTGGAGTTTACCGACTTTGTCCAATCGATCCAAGAATTTCAAGAATGCGATGAAGATGTAGAAACCTGAATGGCATGCGATGCAGAAGACTGTGGATTTCAAATGCTAAATGATGACGAGATTGTGACTTCGTGCAAAAAGAATCCGACCCTGTCGACGACGAAACGGATAAAGACGAGGACAACAACAACGACGGAAGTAAAGTAAGGGTCCATCAAATGCTGACGTGGTTTCTGTGTTAGAGACAGCTATAGAGTGGTACGAACAACAATCAAAAGTGCTTCCTTACTTAACTACTGCTGCTCAAAAAGAATCAGAGAACTTGCAGCGAAAACGAAGGTGTACACTGGTACAGCGAAAAATAAGTAATTGTTTTCCACGTAATAAAGGTAAAATTGCGACATTTTGCACCTTATTTTGCTTTTATGCAAGCCTGTTTCCCGCATGTACTTTTCAATATTCGCATAAAGTGTCCGGTTCCATATACTGCAGGGCTGCGGTAGCCCAGTGGTTAAGGTATCGGACCATGGCGGCATGTCATGAGTTCGAGCCCCGTACCACTAAAGACCCGCCGTGTAGGGCAGTTGATGCACGTGTTAAATCTGTCGAGAGCTGAAACGTCCTCCCGTTGGTGTGTGGTGTGGTAGTTAGAGAGGGGGTGCCAGCTCAGGTGTCGTCCACGTCACTTGACCATGGTTCGTACCACGTGGTCCGTCGCCAAAAGCCCTCGTGTAGCTGAACAGTGCGACGTTAATATTCACTCACTCACCTACCCATATACCGTATGGATCACATTCATTTCGGTTATCCTAACGGTAAACTGATCCCATTTGGTTTGGATAAACTACGTTCCCACTGTATTAGATTATTGTACGGATGGTGTAAACAAGCTTCTTAATACAAACTTCCAAAAACACTAAAAACAATTTTCCGCTGATCAGAAGAAAGCGATATTAAGTCTCAAATACAATTTTCTGAAATAATTCAAAATAGAAATATATTCGTAGCTGTTGCGAATGCCTAGAAGGTTTTCTACAGCTTCGCATTGCACACTGAAAATGGAAGTTAATAGTTTCTTTTGTAAAAACGATTTTCAAACTTAAATTGATGCACAGGGTTTAAACATGTAGGCGTCATCTTTCGTATTAGATTGCTACAAACTACTTTAGATTTAAAATTGTCTCTTGCTGTGCTGCTTGACGGTTATTTTTAGCACAGTGTGTATCCGGAATTTCATATAATACATAGAAAAGTATTAAGTTCTTTCCTCAGGCGATGGTTTTCAATTTATAGGGAAAATACACCCACAACTGAGTATTGTTTTTTGAAAAGTAAATATGCCGTCTTCAATTTCAAACTACAAAAATAATAGAAACGGGCATGATAATTCTCGTACTTCTTATTTCCATTTTTATTCACTCCGGAAATTCAACGGATATTTTTGAATTAAGAATATTTTTCTACGTATTATTTAATTTTAAATGTGAAATTTGAAAATCCTTCTCTTTTTGTTGAAATAAAAATAGTTTAAGAAAAAGAATCGTTTTGTGGACTTATTTGATGTCAAAAATTGTCTGTAGTTCAAAAGTGTAGGCGTTCGATTTCATATGCACGATTAAAAATTACTGATACAAAACTATGTTTGAAGTGTGTAAGGGGGTATTTAAAACCATTTGCAAAATTTAGTTATGTATATTGTTGTATAAGAAGAATGAAATATAAAAATTCGTATTTTTACTACCCAAAAATGTTTATCTGTAATTAATATGTCTCAATTTAAAAGTTGCAATGTTGAAACAATAAAATAATCGTTTAGTTATGCTTACTCAATTTAAGATATTTTGAATTATCATATATCAATTTTTTGGACATACAATACTGCTAGTTTTATTATTATTATTATTATTAATGTTTTTCAGTATATATTTCACCATTTGTCTTTTTACATGTTTATTAATACACATACGTTTTTTTTTAATTAACTGCTCCTCCATGATGTTGCAATTTTAATAACCAGTAGTATATTTTTAATGCAACATTTTACGACATTGATTTGTCAAAAATAAAATTATATATAAATGCCAATTTTAAGTTTTTATGTTGAAATCATAACAGTATTGTGTGTGTTTTAAATAGTCAAAGCTTTTGAAAAAATAATTTGAAAAAGCTTAAAGGTATGCCGCGCATGACAGTGGAAATATATGATTAAAAAGATGTGTGATTATAAAAAGACAAAATTTCAAATGAGAGGAAGCTTATCGAGTCTATTTTTAATAGAATTAAAGGTATAATGTACGAAAAAAAAACTTCAATATTTTAAGATGGTTCCTAAAGAATTATTTCAAATTTCTTTAAATAAAGCAGTAAATTTTAATAACAAATAATATCTATTATTCTTCGAAAAATTCAGCTGTATAACTTTTTTCCCTCTCTCTTAAACGTAATTTTGAATTTTTTTACTTCTATAAATTTCCAACACGAACTTAAATCGCGTATAATTTACTTTTTAATTATATATTTGATTAATTTCTCATACCTTTTATTGGATACTTTTTCTTCTAAAATCCGCCATTTTAGTTCATGAATTTCATTTCATAATTTACCTCTTATTTTCATACAATTAGCTCCAGTTGTTACGCTGATTAGCACCTAAAGGTATTTAATTCATTCAAAATGAGCAGGCATCAATTACAAGTATCTGGCGAATGAAGAGCAAATATTATTTCTCCAACTCGTATAGAATCCTCTCAAATCTAATCAAATCTTCATGAATAATTGTATTAAATTAATTGCCTTGAATTCATGATGTATTTGTATTTATTCCTTCCTCTGTAATGGACATAGTTCGTATTCTCATTTGAAAACTACTAGATATATGTAGTATTTGCTTACGAGTATTCAATTATTCATCAGCTTCAATGGACTTTTTATAGTGCATTTGATTTGTCGATATGGTCGATACGTTTCATGATAATACAGCTTCAGGGGTGAAAACTATGAAAATAAAAGTTAATTATATTTAAAAACGTGCGTTTTGTGGCCACGATAAAACTTCTACCTGCAAACTTGTTATCCACTTCTGTAAGAGTTATAAAATTGTTGGGGAATGGAGAACTGTGTTCCTTATTTTATTTATATTTTCTTGGCTTCTGTTTATGCAGTTTGTATTCTCAAGGCTCTTTTTAGGTAAAACAAGTACCTGTTGGTAATTGATTGAGTTGCTGAACTGTGATTTGGTAAAGCGTATAAATGGATAATTTTCATGATATTTAGCGTCACTTAGATTAGAATACATGTATAAAAAAATGTTTTAAGGACATTTTGGCAAAAATAATTATTTAAATCCAATATTTTAAGCAGCAAAAAATTAATCCTAGGATAACCTTTTTTCTGCAAAATGTTTCCTTAGAAAAATGTTTATTATAATAATATTTTTGCTCAGTAGCTCAGACCTCTGTACAGAGGCTCAACTAGAATTTTGAAATATATCACTTAAAAAGTGGGTTTATCCATGTTTTACGACAACAGAGGGGAGAAATTTTAAGAAAAACGCCGATAATTATTTCAATGGGTGGTAACTGAAAATACCGTGCATTTTTCAAAAATCGCCTAACTTCTGAGCTCTGCACAGAGTGTCTGAGCTAAATATTGGAAAAAGAAAATATATTATATTAGAAACATTTTTCAAAAAGGAGATCATTTTGAAAAAGGTTATTCTAAGTTAGTTTTTTTGCCCAAATATTGTATTTAAATAAATTTTTTTGCCAAAATATCCTTAAAACAGTTTTATACATGTATTCTAATCTAAGGGACACTACATATCATGAAAATTATCCATTTATGCGCTTTTTTTAAAATCCCGGTTCCGAACGTAGTCGGATATCTTAAAATGGAGGAATTTCAATGCATTCAATTATAAATCAATCCGAAAGCAAAAAGTGTATAAACATAGGGAAATGAAATAATGTCTTGACTTCCCATCAATGTAACAGCGCAAGGGTCGGTAACATGGCACGGCAAAAGGTTAGGGCACGCGATACAATTCTTAGTGACACTCTATACTTTCTGGTGCAAATTAGTCAATTTTTGAGTAAAATTGATAGTTTTGAAATCAAGCTTATTGATCTAACATCTTCAGAATTATGGAAAGCAGCATATGGAAAAATCTGGAAGATAACTCTAACGATACTAATATATTAAGAAAATAAATGATATGATTTTAATAAATTACACTATGAGTATCCCAAACTAAATTTTGTCCATTATTGTGGGATATATAACGTAATTCTGGTTCCACCTTAAATTCTTTGTATTTTGATGCGTTATTTATAAGTATTCGGTGTTTAAGAGTAATATTAATATGTATGAAATAACCTTCAATGAATAATAAAATTTGTTTCATTTTATCACTGTCTTACAGATGTGTTACAAGGTTTTTCGTGAAGTCGGATTATTCGAAGCGTTCAAGATACCTGTTCAGGAGTTCCTAAATTATTTCCATGCAGTGGAGTCCGGATCCAGAGAAAAACCTTGTAAGATTTTAACTTTCTTATATTTTTGATCATTTCTTAAAAATTACATTTTAGTAAGTTGTGTGATCTTTTTTTTCCTTCCCTTTAATATATTTACTTTTAAATGTTACTTTTGTCCATTAACCCCTTAAGTGCCATCGGCGTATATATCCGTCTTGCTCAACCAGTGCGTTTTGTGCCCCTGACGGATATATCCGTCCTTCCGAGAAACGATTCTTATCTTTTCGCTGCTATTAGTAAAATTGTTCCGAAGGCTTTGGAATGCAATGAAACAACCTTGAGAGAGTTTGCAAAGGACTTACTTATTTCAGAGAAAAACTTGCTTATTTATGCCTTTTCTTTTCTCCCCAATACGCCGCACAAGCTCACCTATATGAAAAACGGTGGAACTGGGGAGCGAAACGCGTAACTTTTAATCGGCAGTTAAGGGGTTAAGTATAATAATTGATACTTGCTTTAAATTTCGTCCAATCAAAAGACGTCACCAAGTGCAGTAATACATAGCCAATAGTGGAAAACCCTTCCCGCGCTACTTTAAACACAATCTTGTCCGCTCATGCTCGAAAGCAATAACCTTGTAAAATTATTATCTTATTGTTGTAAAATTATTTTCTTATTTGCTTGAAAAGAAATGATCCAAACTTGATTTCTACCTCTTAACAGAAAAAAAAAATGCTGTGGAGTATTTTCAAAATGCTGAATTGTTCCATAAACAAGTAATAGAAAAAAAAATTTAAGTCAATTCCTACTTAGATCAAAAGAGAAAAATTTTATTTTAGCTACATTTTATTAAATAGTTACAATTAATATATAAATATGTGTATACATATGACAGAATCACAACATTAAGTGGTCATTAATTTTTATTAATTATCATTAAAGTATCGTATTGTCATCCAAAACAATCGTGTATATAAAATTTCAGTTCAACTGAATGCTTTAAAACGTGAGAAAAAACCTTTTCAAGTTTTGACACGCCTCCAAAAGGGTCGGTAAGTCACCAAAAATGATACCAACGTGGCTGTATTTGTAATTATTTAAATAATTAGTTTTAATCAATTAATTTTTATTAACTATAATTAAATTACTGTATTGTCATCCAAAATAATCCTGTATATAAAATTTCAGCTCAATTGAGCGCTTTAAAATGTACTTTATTAACGATTGAAAATTCCACCAAGATAAATAAATATATAGAGAGTGTGAGCTAATAGTAGGAATTGAAAAAAAGAATGTATTAATATGCATAATATGTGCATATATTTAAAAATAGAAATCGATTTTTAAACATCTATTTCTTGGATAAAATAGACGAACTCAAAGAATCAAAATTAAAACATTTTGAAGTCAATCACCAGCATAATTTGTTAACCGTGAAACTGGTGCACGTACACAAAAACTCGAAAGACTGTGGGGCTCCGCAAATGGCAAAACGAGAAACATTGAAGATCTGCAAATGTCGTTTATAAATATGGTGAGTGAAACATTAGTTCAAGTTTCATCCTGTCAACTAGACAAGTGTTCCCCAACCTTTTTATCTCCATCGACCGGTCAACGTTTGTTAATTTGTGGCGGTGGATATCTATATGAACTAGTACCAACATCACGCGTTGACGATCGTTTTGGCGTGATTGGTTACGTACTTGCTTTCGAAACGGAAGGTACCCAGAACGAACCTTCCCTCCGTCATTGGTGACCCTGGCCGTGCAAAGGAACCGCACCCTTCACGCGCCGCAGTCGTGGCGCCATCTATCCACCGCACAAGCAACTAAGCCGTCTATCATTGACGCAATTCTCAAAAGTCGTCTCACACAAATGACGCAATTCTCAAGTCGTCTCACACAAATGACGCAATCAAAGTCGTCTCACACAAATGACGCAATTCTCAAAGCCGTCTCACACGAATGACGCAACCCACAAGTGACGCAACTGCTTACATACTCGCCACGATAATATGGTATCGTTGTTCGCCTATTCGCCGAAACACTGGCGGGGGAGTATGTGGCGGTGGATATCTATATGAACTAGTACCAACATCACGCGTTGACGATCGTTTTGGCGTGATTGGTTACGTACTTGCTTTCGAAACGGAAGGTACCCAGAACGAACCTTCCCTCCGTCATTGGTGACCCTGGCCGTGTAAAGGAACCGCACCCTTCACGCGCCAGCAGTCGTGCGCCATCTATCCACCACCACAACAACTAAGCCGTCTATCATTGACGCAATTCTCAAAAGTCGTCTCACACAAATGACGCAATTCTCAAGTCGTCTCACTCAAATGACGCAATCAGAGTCATCTCACACAAATGACGCAATTCTCAAAGCCGTCTCACACGAATGACGCAACTGCTTACATACTCGCCACAAATATGGTATCGTTGTTCGCCTATTCGCCGAAACACTGGCGGGGGAGTATGTGGTGGTGGATATCTATATGAACTAGTACCAACATCACGCGTTGACGATCGTTTTGGCGTGATTGGTTACGTACTTGCTTTCGAAACGGAAGGTACCCAGAACGAACCTCCCTCCGTCAAATTTTACCACGGCCCGCTGAGGGGGAGGACGTTGATTGTTTATATTTTAGACTGTTATGTTTTAAAAATTTTAATTTTATTGTATTTAATGTCGCCCAGCCAGTATGGTGGCTATGACCCTCGGCTTGTAACCGAGTGGGTTCTGGTTTGAATCCCGAGTAAGACATGGTTGTATCTTCTTCGGGAAAGAAGTCGGTCTTTCGCCTGTTATAGATTCTCGAAAGGAAAGCAGCGCACCCCTTCTTGTTATATGCTGGGATCATCATCTATAATAAATGTGTATATTCTTCTGTTGTATTGTATGCTTTCTGTTCTTCACTTGTATTTCATATGTTCCCAGGATAAAAAACACGCGTCAACAACAACATTGTATTTAATCGTTATATTAGAAAAAAATTTAGCTAGACCAAAAAATGAATATAAAGTGATTTTCATGAAAAGTAGCCCAATTCCAAGAAAAATATACCACAGTAAATAAAATTTAAATAATTTAAAGTTTTTGGCGGCCCGGGGTATTTGATACCGGGCCACGGACCGGTTTTGGGGAAAATCCAAACGAGTGTCAAATCCGATTCGCGAAAATTTTCCCCCCCGAGTGGGGAATTCCCTTAAATCTGTCGAGTCTCCATGTGCCCGTTGGCGTGGTGTGAAAATTTAGTGATTGAGAGATCAGCAGGCGCTTTTCCCCGTCACTTCTCTTGACCAAAAACAAAAAAAACGAAGTTCGCGTCCCAGGCCCCGCGTTTTAAACTGGGGGGCGTCCCTGAGGGGGGTGAAACTCTACAAAGGGGCCGGGCATGTTGAAAAATAAAGATTATTCAAAACATTATTAATTTTTTGAAAGTAAGAAACCAAAATACTTTCTGACATAATAAAACATAAAATAAAATTTTATACTGATGAAATTTATAAATAATTAGTACTTTTATATATTTTACAATTTATTTAGGTATCTGTACTGCACAATGTATTTTATTATTAATTTAACAATACTAAGAACAAGTTTGATAATTTCCAGTATGGGCTTTTTTAAACTTATCTTGATGTTTGTACGGTTTATAATTAGTTCAACGCCGAAT
>BMAV01010012.1:0-15551 GCA_019973955.1 Trichonephila inaurata madagascariensis
TTTTTTCCGTTGGTGACGAGGGCGCCCCCCTGAAAACTCTGTGCACCAAAATCGGGCTTCTTAACGGAAAAGGAACGGGAAGAAAGGGGAACCTTTGGCACTGCAAAGGGTAGAGTAAAAGGGGAATCAGGGCGCAAAAGCAAATTTTAAAAGGGCCGACAAAGGCAGAGGGATGATTAGGAAAGTAAAAGGGGTTTAAAAAGGCAAGATCGGACGAGAACGGATTTTTGGGAAAAGTTTTTTGGAGTTTGAGATGAAAAAAAAGCGAAAGAGCCCGGAAAGCGGTTTAGGGAAAGTGGGAAACGGGAAAAGGGCGAAGACCCGGGCATTTAGGGAGCTCAGTTTGGGGGAAAATTTCAAGGGAACCCTTTTTTCTCACGTTGGAATGAACTTTTCTCTCGGGGATTACGCCCTTATTTTTAATGAAAGGCTCGAAATCATTACGGCCCCTTTTTTCTAGGGTGTAAAAAATATACCATTTTTTTTTTTGATGTTTTTTATACAAATAAATAGTTACCCAAGGCTGTGTGAAATCATTACAGCGTGAATAAACACACACACACACACACACACATATATATATATATATATATATATAAGTGCTACTTTTTCATTCACTTGATTTAAATCTGCAGCACTCAGATTTAGCGGGGGCTTTGCTTTTTAAATTTTTTTTGAGGAAAAAGTACCTTTATTTGTAATGGATTTAGATATTCCTATCCATTATTTTCTTTGGTTTTGCTCATGTTATTTATATAAGGGGAAGGGTTTGGCTAAAAAACATTTCAACCCACTTTTAAAAATTTTTTTTATATATTAGCTGTCCTAAGTCAGTAATGTTTATAACACTGCACATCCATTTTAAAATTTTTTTAATCTCGATTATATATGTCTTTTATTGTGTGATTTTTCCCTTTTCTATGTGTTTTTCGAATTTTTGTTTTGGATGTTATCTCTTGTTTATAGAAATTAGCCCAAAAATATATATATATATATATATATATATATATATATATATATATATATATATATATATATATATATATATATAAGTTATAAAATAGTATGGGGGAAAACGTAGATATATATTTACATTTTGAAAAAAAAAATTCAAAAGAAAAAAAATAACCATAAAAAAATTTTTATATTTTTTTTTCGTTTTCCTTCCACTGTCATTTTTACAAATTTTTTTGTTGAACCCTTAAAAAAGTGTAAATAATTTATATCAGGAAGTGTAATGCATTAATATTACTTTTGTTGTATTTATTTTATGTTAAAATCTTACAACCTCTCCTTCGAAATCTAGTTTTATTTAGAAAGAAAAAAAAAATGATTACCGATGAACGGAATAAATTAAAAGTGAGAGCGCACTGAGGCATGGGGCAAAACAAAAGGGGTAAAAAAAATAGATGAATGCTACCACGGGCTTTTTTCAAATGAGATAATTTTTTCCTACTTTCTTGACAATTGTCATTATATTTTGAAAACTTCACACAATATCTTTATAAATTATAGACTATGTGTTATTCTGATTTATAAGCTATATTATCGTAAAAATTTCATTAAAAACCATTCAGTTGTTTTTGGGGGGACCAAACATCCTCCAAATTTTTTCCCTTTATAATATATATTAGGATAATTATTCAATGTTTTTTTTTTAAAGACATGCAAATATCTTGCCACTTTGAAATTTATTTCTTCAAATAAATTCCTTTCTATATGCATGTAATGCTTATTTTTCCTATGAGTCCTTCCTTTAAAAATAGAACATATTAACATATCTATAACAGGTTTATTAATATATCTTTATTTTATTTTTAAATTTAATTATATAATGTGTTAATAATTAATAACAATTTCATAGTTCTATCTATATTCATGCAATGCTTATTTTTTCTATGTCCTTCCTTTAAAAATAAAACATATTAACATATCTGTAAGAGATTTGTTAAAATATCTTTATTTTAGTTTTTAAATTAATTATAATGAGTTACTTATTAACATGCCTAGATAATTTGAATTAAAATCTCAAGGCTTAAACTATTTATTTAAACTAGTTTTCTTGAAGTAGAAACAAAAAGAACGAATTTATGCATTTTGTAAATCAGCGTACTAATTTATTCGATAATGATGACAAATAGCACTATATTTCCTAAAATAGACAAATATATTGAATCTCTTCTGTTTTTTCTTACAACGGGAGTTTTCAGGAAATAAAATCATTTTCCTAAATAATATTTACCCTCATTTTTCAAGCACATTCCCGGAAGTAATTATTTTAATTAATTTTTTTTTTAATTAACCCCTTTAAAATTATTTTTTTTTGTTGTATATATCGGTATTTCATTTATCGTTTATAGTTAAAACTGATTTAAATTTGAGATATGATTATAAATTTGAACTCTTTATGAAATAGTGTTGTGCCCTTCTTCGAAGAAATTATTTTCATCAAAGATACAATGATTGTTTTTACAGAAGTTATTCTTAAAATTCCATAAATGAATAACAAAAGTATTTAGATTAAAGCATTAATAAAAGCGACAGTATTTAGATCCATACTTATGCAATATCGTCTAAATAAAGAAGATCGATTTAACGCGATATTAAATGCAGTTATGACGTTTTGACCTACTAAAAATTGTAGTTATTAGAATTCTCATTTATTTCAAGTGCACGTGTTTTTTTTAATGCCGCATTTAATTCTTCTAAATCTTTACCAATTTATTTGCCGTCAGACTAATACGGAAACAAGTAATATAAAAAAAAATTTTTTTAAGTCAATTCCTACTTAGATCTACAAAGAAAAATTTTATTTTAGCTACTTTTTATTAAATAGTTACAGTTAATATAAATATTTTGTACATATGACAGAATCACAACATTTAAATGGTAATTAAATTAATTATCATTTAAATATCGTATGTCATCCAAAATAATCGTGTATATAAAATTTCAGTTCAACTGAATGCTTTAAAACTTGAGAAAAAAACCTTTTCAAATTTTGACACAAGTCTCCAAAAATGATGCCAATGTGGCTGTATTTGTAATTCTTTGAATAATTAGTTTTAATCAATTAATTTTTATTAATTATAATTAAATTATTGTATTGTCATCGAAAATAATCATGTACATAAAATTTCAGCTCAATTGGCGCTTTAAAATGTATTTTATTAACGATTGAAAATTCCACCAAGATAAATAAATAAATAAATTTATAGAGATCGGGACCTAATAGAGTAGGAATTGAAAAAGCATAAGCGGGAATTTATGAATAATGACAGCATTTTGCATCTTTTTTTTTATTTGGCGATGTCTTTTGGTTTAACGAAACTGGTACTACGGTGTGGTGACGTACACGAGATTGGGGTTTGAGGGTCCAAATCCCTATCATACGCTAACATTTTTTTTTTTTTAATTTTTAGCATGAATATTACGTTTCGGTGCTTTCGTCAACGTTATTTGAAAAATGTAACCCCTCCCAAGAAATTAGTCTGTGTACGCCACTGGACGGTACAATAAGTACCATTTTAAGACTCAAGAAATCCATGACGATATTGTATTGCCCTAATGAGTCAGAATTATAATAACGTTGCACTATAAAGCAACACAAAGGCTATTGGCGATGGACCTCGTAATATTGCCCTTCGGTCAAGTGACGAGGATGACACCTGAGCTGGCTCAACCTTCCTTCCTCTATTACACTGATTGGAACAGTCAAACAAAAAAATTTTCTTACAAAAGCCTATATAAAGTAAATATTTTTACAATTTAAATTAATTGAGTTTCAATATTTCTAAATTCTACTTTTCTCTTTTTGAAGAAATACAGTTTTTGTATTTATATATCCGACTTTTAAAAATAATGAAACCATTACAGTTTGAGTGAGAGTTGTTTTGCCAAAATACATTACATTTTATGATTCGTCAACGGCATTTTGTTCATGTGTAACTTGTAACACTCAAAAGCATTTATCAAACTTGACATAGTAATGTTCATATGATAAGTATAATTTTACTCACTTAATCTACGGGAGCTCCGACTGGAATGAATACGAAGTAAGTTTTCAGATAATGTTTTTCTTTCTTTTTATTAGTTGTAACGGTTCCCTGAAAGAACCTGTTTCTGTGAAGAAAAAATAATGAAATGGATAAAATTTACATTCTTGAATGTGTGTAGTACGATTCTCATTGGTTACTGTTGTTACTAAAATTATTTTGTTAGTCAAAATGCTCGTAGTTGATAACTTGGTTTTAAAACCGATGAGAAAAATATATAGTAGCACTAGCTGTGTTATACCCGTTCTTCGCACGGGTGAATTGAAAAATTAAACAATACAGATTGAAGGAAAAAGAAATTTTTAATGAGTTAATTTTACGTGAATTGCGAATAAAAAAAACACAAAAAAAAGTTTTTTGCATGTCTCAGTTGAATTTAAAAAAACCCTGTTTGTTAAATTTTAAGTCTGTAGATCTAATAGAGCTGATAAAAAGGATTTTTTTTGCCTATAACTCCCCGTATCTCTCTTGTGGGTCGATTTTTAAAAACATCTTCCCAAGTTGATCTCTGCTCAGCAAAAGTAACACATTGTTACAAATTTTGTGTAATAAACGCTTAAAATAGTATAAATAATTTATATTTGGAAGTGTAATACGTTAATATTATTTTTTGTTGTATTTATTTTATGTAAAAATTGTAATCAGCCTCACAATCCGCCTGTTCAAGTTTTCGCAGTTCCTGCCGCCTGGCGTAGACAAAACAAAATGCAAAGTTTTGTTTCACACACACACACACAAAAACAAAAAAAAAGACATATGCTGTCGCGGGCTTTTTTGCAGATGGCAGAATTTTTTTTTCTTACTAGATAATTATCGTTATACTTTGGACACTTCACACAATATCTTTATAAATTATAGCCTATGTGTTACTCTGATGCATAAGCTATATTATTGCGAAGATTCGTTAAAATCCATTCAGTTGTTTTGCGTGAAAGAGTACCCCAAACATCCACACAAACTTTCACGTTTATAATATTAGTAAGGATTTAATTTCCCATTGATTAGTTATAGTATTTTCATTACTAGTCCTCGCAAACACATCCGAATTCTGTTTTGTGAGAGTTGTATAAGTGACTATGTAATTTAGTTTGTTTGTTTTTAAAAATTGTACTGAATAGAGAGTAGCAGAAGAATCATTAACATGATAAAGGTGATAAATGCATGGTTTTTTATATTTTTAATTAAGTTTTGAATTGAACGTAATTAAAAGTATATCTTTTAAGATTTCTTAATTTTTCTTCAATTAGTCCAAAGTTTTAAATTAATTTTCACCTATTTAGATTTTATAGCTTTCACCTATTTTGATCTAGAACCCACTTTCTAAATAGCTTCAAGAATTCCTATTAAATTCTGTTGGCTCATGGTCTAAAGTTACTCCAATGCGTTTTATTATTTCTTATTTACTTAAATGTACGTAGTATGATCCAAAAGTTCGGAGACAAGGTGTAGAAAACTTTATTCTGAATAATTCACAGCACAAAAGCACATCCACCTTCTAAGTAGTTCCCTTGGACAATGACACACTTCTGCCAACGTTCGTATAACTTTTAGAAGCACAGCTGGAAGCCGTTTTTCGCAATCTCCTGTAAAACCTTCTGCGATGCTACTTTCGCTTTATCTGACACAAAACGATATCCCTGAAAATGTTTTTTCATTGATGTGTAAACAGGCAAATGTCACATGGGGCTAAGTCTGGTGAACAAGGGATGTGGAAACACGTTAGTGCGAGTTTTGGTGAAGAACTCTTTTACCAATTGTGGGATCGACGTGCTGGTGCGTTGTCATGCAGAATATACCAGTCGTCACTCTGCAAGAACTGAGGCCGATTATGACAAATGAATTCCAAAAAACGACGTCTTCGAGAAGTGTGTAGCCTCAGCGATTTGTTCAAGTGTTTGTCGACGATATTTTCGAACACATTCAGACACCAATGCAACATTTTCGGCGTTCCGTGAAGTCGAAGGTCGTCCAACGCGTTCATTGTATTCAATGGATTCTCGGTCCTTTTTAAAACGTCGATGCCATTCGTAAAACTTGAACTGATACCAATAATTCATATATGCTTAATTTAATTCCATATACTCCTAATGACAATGCTAGAAGGCCAATAAGAATTTTTCTTGATTCATATAATCCCCCTTAACTTTTTAATTCATGCAATAAATTTTTTTATTGCATCATAGTATCCTAAAATTTCACTTTTCTTTAAGAAATTTTCAATGTTAAATTCTTCTACCCCGCTGGACAAGCGCCTCCCCATTTTCTGTATCACAGCCCCTAGGGCAGCCAGTTGGAGTCTCTGTTCACTTTACCCAGCAACCAATCAGAGAGCAGCCTCTAAGCTCTCAGCCAAGCCAAAAAATCAAACAACTTTTTCGCCCAGATGAAGAACCAAGCCACGCCTCCCGGATCCCATCGTTCGACCAATCGCCGTCATGCCACTCAGCAGAATGCAAAACTCCACTTTCGTCATGCCCAACATCACAGACTATCCTGACATGGGACTGAGGACTGTTCTTAGTCCGGATGCCCAAAGCACAACGCCTATTGAACTTAAACCTTGGATCTCACCATTGTAGATTCACCATACACCTTACTTAGCATTTCCAAAATCTCCACTGGTGTTTTACCAAAGCGTTGACAGAATTTAATGTTCAACGCTGTTCAAGAAAAACCATCTTTTTAAGATCGCGAAACAAAGCTAACTAGCTACGGAATATAACAGCTGCGCGTGTGGTTCTGTCACATGACATGGACTAAACTAACTTGGACATGTAGAGGAGGGTTGAGAGAATCCATTTCATGTGGTTTAACTTGCTTTCGTCGATAGTAATGGTCGCAGTCCCCGAATTTTTTGGGTCGTGCTACGTATTTTAATTTTCACGCGTTTTTATTTTCATGTAAACTATCTAGCAAAAGATTTTCTATTTACTTTGCTATATGTTTTAGCCGCTATATATATGTGAATCAAATTTTGGAATAAAGTTTGGTATATTAAAACACTGTTCTTGTCAAAATTCTTGTCTTGCATTTCCATTTTTTAATGATCTATTCGATGCTATTCATTCTTGATTCATCTGTAACAATTATGTTCTTAAGGTATCCATTGCAGGTTCGGAACCGTATTGATTTTAAAACGCATATAAATGGATAATTTTCCACTTATTTAGTGTCACTAAATTAGAATACATGTATAGAAAATTGTTTTGGACATTTTGACAAAAATTATTTAAATACAATATTTTGGCAAAATTAACTTAGAATAATCTTTTTCAAATGTTGCTCACTGTGAAAAATGAAAACTACTATTATAATAATAATATCTTTCCTGTATATAGGTCACAGACCTCTGTACAGAGGCTAAACTAAAAATTTTGAAATATATAACTTATAAGTGGATTTATCCATATTTTACGACCACAGAGGGGAGAAATTTTAAGAAAAAAGCATAAATAATTATTTAAATTGGGTAACTCACAGAAAATAATATGAATTTTCAAAAATTCTAGTTGAGCCTCTGTGAACAGGTCTGAGCTATATACAGGCAAAATATTGTATAATAGAAGCATTTTTCACAAAGGAGGCTGAAAAACTGTCTAGAGACCAAAATATTTCTTGATTTAATAATTTTTTTGTCAAATATTCACTGTAATTTTGCCATGTATTCTATCTGAAAGTGACACTAAATATCATGACAATTATCATTTATGCACTAAATCACCGGTTCCGAAAGAATGTTATCTATAGAATTATTAGCACAAGCTTATATCTCAATTTCTCTAAAGTTCAGTCAGCTAATTTGATTTAGAATTCTAAAGAAGAAATTATAAAAAATCAATGTAAGAAGCAAGCAAAAAAGCAGACACATTCAGCAGATTTTTAGCTTATAAAAAGTGCGATGAATGTGCTAAAAAGAAACTTAAATTAAAAGATGAGAAATTTAAAACTGTGTATGAGTACATATTAAAATTTTTTATAAGGATAAAAGCGGCTGTTTCATTTTCCAACTTATACCAATCAAGTAATTAATATATTTTTATAGGTATAATTTTTTTTATTTCATCTAAACTATAAAGGCCTACTGTTATGTAAAGAGGCTTAAAGGCATCTTCCTATTATGTTTTACAATTGATTCATTTGGGGCGTCTTTAAGATTTTATTATGTAAAGGACAGTTTTAGTGAAGATTTTTCTTCACTAGATGGCTACACCTGTAAGCTGTTTCAGAATCAGCGAAACTGATGGCATGGTGTGAGATAGTCCAAATTAATTCTATTCTAATAAATGTTAAACTTAAATAATAAATGTTAAACTTATTTTATAAAAATGCACTTAATCACTGTTAATTTTTAAAATGATCCTCGTAATTTATATTTCAGTTTTATATTTTTACTTGTGTACCTCTCTATCGATTATACATATATTTAACTGTAACGAAACTGTATCTTTTGTGAAACGTAGCATTTTTGAACAACGTTTTTTGACTTGCTTTGCTGACGGTGTCGAATAAACACGCATAATAAAATTTCCAGTAGATATCGAAAAATTTAAAGAATGAATTTTTTGAAACGATGAGTATTTATTAGAGTGCTACTAAACAAGCACCTAATAATTACATATGGTCATAAGAATAGAATTATTCAACAAATGTATACTTTGTAAAAATGATATTAACAGTATTTCAGGCTCTTCATTACCGCTATACTAATAGTTATTCTTAATTTAACCCTCTTTTCCTATTTTAACTTTAACCATAATCTCTTTCTCATAGAATGGGAGCATGTTAGATTTCATTTTAGTTCATAAATTATTTTACAATTCACATTTAGCAAGCAAGAAACAATTCATATGGTATATTTCGAGTATGATTTTGTCTATAGATCTATCTAGTTGATAAAGTTTTGTATAGAGAATCTGAATGGAGAGAAAAGAAACCTGTCTGACAGTGAAAAAAAGTGGAACCATTTTCGAAAAAGGGAATTTTAATGACATAATTGTAGAAATCACTCACATGGTCGAGCTTACACACCCACACAGAAGTACTGGCATCATGAGGGAAAGAGGAAATTCCCACAGGTATTAACCCCTTCGCGACGGGCAGTGCAAATATGCATTCATCACGGACGCACCTTATGGCCGGGTGGCGCAAATATGCATTTTAGAAAGATGCTCTGGTAGATCGGTCAATGCATATATGACTTTTCAGCTGGAACGTTTTTTAATGACCGCTGGATGGTACCCTATGTCCATTATATTGAAACTGAACATAGCCTAACCTTCAATTTGTTTATATTCTTTCTGGATTTGGTATTTTGCTCATCAACTGAGACAAGGGAGGGGATAATCGAAATGTAAACAAAGAGCTCGTAAAATTTCCACTTGATATAAAACATTAGCATTTCTAATAACTCTCCCAATGCTTTTTATTTTTTTTCTTAACAGTGTGAAGTGTTTTAGAGTTTTAGCGTCAGTTCTGTTACAGTTTTTGTTGCCTTCGGTTATATTTCACGTACTTTTCTTATTTCAAAGCCGCCCGGCTTCAGGTTATTATTTGATTGTTTTAGAAGGCATTTTTCTAACATATGAACAAAAAAGGGTGAAAAAGCCAAGAATTATAGTCCTGAAGCCGTATGTAAGAAATAATAATAAAAAAACGTAACAAACGCTTTTATGCTTTACCAAATCATACAATGTACTAGGACTTCGCGTTTCTCCATGCTTCGAATTTTCACCTCAATATTTCGTTTTGTTTTGCTATTTCTTTTTTGTAAATAATCTTTGTCGTAATTTTTTTTATTAATTTGAAAGTGTATTATGTGTTTTTGTCAATGAAAATTTTAGGAAAGATTGAATAGTGCCTGAGAATTGTTATTTCCCAAAGGTAAGTCATATTTTTTTATATCATTTCATGTAAGTTAAAGGAAAAACGTTATTACATTCTAGTTTTAATGTAACAGACATCTTATGTAGTAATCAAAAGGGGTACCAAAAATTATGACGTTAGGACTGAAATTTTATTATTTTTGCTTTTTTTCTTCTTAAGTTAGGCTTAACGACGAAAACGCCCCTTCCTGAAGAGCAAGTCCTTATACGCATTCACCTCGTCCCTAGTGAGAGTCTCATAGAAAATCGCCCCATCCTGTGAAGAGGTTAAGTTATACACTCGGTAAAAGCCCGTTCAACGCTGGGCTAAACGAAGGGGAAAGCAACCCGTATGACCGGGCAAAAAGTCAAAGAAATTTCGAAAAAGAATATTTTACTGGCATATCATAATTCAGAAATCACACCCATCCCTAGAAATGCTGATATAGAGAAGGGAAGGGAAAGTTTTTTAACCAGAAGCCCGTGCAACGCCGGACCATGCAGCTAGTATTAAAAATTAATAGTCGATGTTTGAGAAAGAATTTCTTTCGGATTTCATAGTTGAATTTTCTATTTGAAAATAAGAATAATATCTATATTTTTGTGCAACGCAGCAAAGTTTCTCACTTTAACTGTTTAGAATATGTTTCAGAAATCGAATATTGAAAAAGTATTCATACGTTTATACTGGATTTTTAAGAAACCTTACGTAATTTTGATTAATAATTCCGAGCGGAAAAACGTTAAACAAATTTAGATAAAGAGGCTATGAATTAAATTTTTCATGAAAAAAAGTGTTCACTAAACAAAATGTACCGAAATAATTGACGTATAACACTAATTTCAGTGATTAATTTTCTTTGGATAGTTGAAACTTATTTATCTAAAAATATTTACATATTATAATTGCCCTTATGTCATCTTAGTAAAAATAAGTTTCTCATTATCATACATATTAATTGATTATTCTAAGTAGTATTAATTATTTCATTGGAATGCATTCATTCAATGAAATCAAGTGTCTTAGTCCTTGAAATATTTCTCTCTCCGAAAACAGCTAAGAGAGTAGACGTTAGCGCATTTATTATGGAATTACTATTTTTTTCGTTTTGGGAGAGATTTGAAATTCTAATTATTTATATATAAAAAAATGGAGTTCGTTGTTTTAATTTCCTTGAACAAATTTTTTATTAACTAACGGATAAAATTTAACATTACATCAGAAATGAAATTGAAACCAATTTTCATCTGGAAATATTCTAAATAACAATAAAGACCAAAAAACTTCCAACTTGATTGACTTATAGGAGAAGTCTTCAAAAATTTGTTGCCTTCGTAACCATGTGGTCAGAGTCGCAAATTTGTATGGAATTGAATTGAAGAGAATTTATTTTAATTTACGCCCTTTTCTCAAGCAAAACGAAGGCCATCGGTGACAGACCTCGTAATTCTGAGTCACAGTCAAGTACTATTTCTATTGAATCTGAAGTTCGAGTTTTGATGGCACTGAAAACCCGCCGTGTAGAGAGATTGATGCACGTGAAATCTATCGTGGCTGTAAGTCTTCACGTTTGCAAAATTTGGAAGTTTGGAGGGTCACGTGTAATCCTCTTCAATTGACCGTGGTTCAGAGTTTCAAAGTTCGATGTCATTAGTCTTTTTTTTGCTTCGAGGGGGGATCCGTTTTTTCCGTAAAATCGTTTCAAATCGTTCGAATCGAAACTTGATGAATCGATTCAAAAAAGTGAAGTCAAAAAGATCGTTTTTTTTTTAAAGCTCATTACAATGTAAATATAAATCTATTTTATGAAAAACAAAAAAGATACCATAATAAACGATTTCTTATCAGAAAAATCAGGGGAATTTTTTGTTCGGGGGTTCGACAATTACAATTATTTTTATTACCATATAAAAGTATCAGGTACAAAAAAAGCTAATGTATTCCCTTTCAAATGTATTCGTAACATTAAAAAAATTTTGAAAATGATTATATAGTTTATTGTTCCCAATACATATCTAAGATTTTAAAAAAAAAGTCTGACAATCTAGGGGTCCAAGCGGTTCCGCTCATCATTTACGATGTTTCCGGCCATCCAAAAGGCGCTCAAAAAACAGATGATCCACGATACTCCTAAAATCATGGCTATTGAGTGATAGTTGAAAGATGATAAATAGAGTTTTTTTGTTCTTCCCAGTAAATTATATATAGGATCATAGTTCAGGTGCACAACTAATGCATAAATAGAGTTTAAATTCTTAACATTCAACTAATTGTAAATAATATATTTTATGATTTTTAACAAAACATAAAAAAATCGAATGTCGATTTTCAAGGATGAAATATCTATTCACTGAATCGATTCAGTGCTACATATCTATTTAAAATATCGATTTTTTTGGTACGAGAAATCAATTCTTCGATTAATCGATTTTAGATCCTAAGTAGGCTAGTGACTATGGTCACAAACTCGTGGGCAGGTTAGAGTCCTGGTGCCACTAAAGACCCACCGTGTGGGGAAGCCGGTGCACCTTAAATCTTACGAAGCTCAATGCCATCCCGTTGGTGTGGTAGTTTGGGGAGGGTGGGGCCAACTCAGGTGTCTGCCTCGCCATTTGATCAGGGTTCATAATGACGAGGTCCGACACCAATGGCCCTCGTGTTGTTTTCTAGTGCGATTTTAATAAAACTCCTGTTTGAGTGTGAAATTAATTTTAAATTAATCACTTTACTTACACATCGAGTTATATAAATGATAATTTTACCTCTGTGCCATCGATTTAGAGATGACTTATACCTGATTTGCGCGTGGCCTATTCGATATTGTGGTTAGTGACGCTGAAAAGTCTGGGTTTGAATCCCGGAGAAGACATGGATGTTTGTAAAAGAAGAGTATCTGTGCGACAAGGGGGCACTCTAAAATAGCCTTCTAGCCGCAATCTCTCTCGTGAGATTGGTGAAAGAGGAAAAGAAGTGGGAGGCCCCTGATCATATCCAGGGTATTCTCCCTCAAAGTTAGGAAACCGAGTCAAATCATACTGTTGCCTGTATGGTGCTCAAACCTACGGCTAACGACAGGCGTATTAGCCCCTTGCCGCGATGTATTTCGATATTATCGATGTATCTCGATTATTAACGATAAGTAAGAACAACCTGTTTTACACTTTTTCAATTAACTGTCATCGCTTAGAGAATTGTTTATTAAAATTAGAACCATAATGGTCTCCCATCCGGTATAGTGGTTAGCGACGCTGACTGCTGTGCCGTTGGGCATGGGTTCAAATCCCGGAGAAGACATGGATGCTTGTAAATGTATAATGCCTCCGTGGCATGGGGGTACTTTAAATAGCCGTCGAGCTGCAAGTCCTCTCATGAGGTTGGTGGAAGGGGAAGAGAGGTGGGGCCCCTGACCACCCCTAGGGTGTTCTTTTTCAAAATTGGGGTAAAACCGAGCAAAATCGTTCTGTCGCCTGTATGGTGGTCAAAGCTACGGCTAACGACAGGCATCACTTAGCCCTTTGACATGATGAATTTCGTGGGCCTTGATCTGGATCTTTGCCGATCAGGTGGCATTATTAACAACAACAGCAACAACAGAACCATAATGAAAATACATGTTTTAATGGATCTCCTGCAGCTGTATTTCCCAAGGTGAAACTTGTGAAAATAACTTACAAAATCGTATTTATTCCAGAGGAATTTTTAAAGAATATTATGTTTAAGAGTAATAAGCACAACGCTGAAAAATTTATTTGGTAAAATGATTAGCTGTTTGTTTTCTTGTCAATAATTACACATCTTTCGTCATTATTATATAATTGAATATCTTATAAACACACTGCTTCATTTCACACATATGAGCAGTTATGACAGCAAAATTACCATCATTATATTGCAGTCCTTTTCAATGTACTTCTGGAATACCCCGGAGACTTCTTTAAGACTGTTTCGTAAGTCATTCTTAGTCAATAAAGTACTCCTTTATTATGTAAGAGCAGGGGAATCATTATGTCAGAGTTAAAGGAAAGTAGATGCAACATTAGAACGTGACCGTCGATTTATTTTACATTAACAAAAGAGACATATTTGATGAAAGAACTTATTTTTCTTCTTTTCACAAAGCAAATTGTTGGAAACACATTGATGGAAGGAGCCTTGACTGACGGAAATAACTCGTCGGAGAAAGAAATTTGATTATATTTAATGATATTATTATGGTAAAATGTTTAATATCTCGATATTTTCTTAGGAAAAACATAATTTATATATAAAAATAGATTTATATAAATGATGTGTTTCGTATTCCATTATGTTTTCCATTCCATATAATTGCTTAAATAAGCAATTTTTTGTTTCAATAAGTGTAATTTCCTTAACCTTTGGGGATATTAAAATAGTTTCTAAAAACGTATTTTTTGACCAAATTTTATCGGGAAAAAAAATTTTCATTTTTAAATTTAAATATTTATTCTGTGATTTTATTTCAGTTTTTTTTTTCCTGATAAAGTTTTTATTATTTGATTGAGTCGGCTCGCGATGGCTTTGTAAATCCAAGATTGCATGTTTAATCCCATCTGGAGTCGATAGATTTTCTTGATGCGCACGCATGTCATAAGATTTTGCGGCATGTAAAAGATCCTTTGAGTATCAATTTGATTCTGGTACTCTCAGCAATATTTAGCATCCAATTAGACCTTGAATTAAAAGTTATTTCAAGCGTTAAAGTTGGATTCCGAGAGCCGCCATTAGATGGTGCCACCATGAAACGGCTCAGATTTGGGGAATTGCCGTGTCTACAAAGGCAATGTTGCCAATATGCAGCACATTAGGGAAGTTTGAAAAGAAGTAAGCTTTTTGATTGATTGTTTATCAAAGTCGCCATTTAAAACCTCATGGGGGTGGGGGGGGCTATTCGCGAAGGATCTCGTATTTTAAACCCCGAACAGGTGATGTGAGGAGAACATCTGAATTAGCACCAAACTCTCTCACACTTCCACACCGCGTAACATAATCTACGCAAGCGACTTCTGGAACTAAAGAAAGCTGAAGTAGCCTAGAGTTATGGCCAAGAACTCGTGGATGGCATGTCGCGGGTTCGAGTCCTGGGACCACTGAAAACCCGTCGTGTATATCAGTGGTGCCCAAACCCGGATCGCCCAAGGAACATTAAATTATTACCATTTTATTTATTGTGGTGTATTTATCTCGGGTTTTTGCGATTTTCCATGAAAATAATTTTATATTCATTTTTTGGTGTAACTGTATTCTCTATTTTGAAAGTATATTCAAATACAATTAAATTAAATTTACGAGGGTAAGTTGGAAGTAAGTTTACCTTGTCGACTGTGGTCAGAGTTGTGTATGAAAGTCAAACATAGAATGAGACGTTTAAGATAAAACATAACTTTATTTCTCACATAAGTACCAAGTAAATTGAGACATTTGTCATATCGCTTGATAGGCTTCAAAAAGCCCAGAAAAAAACTCAGGGCTTTGCATATGGAAGAAGCATTTAACGGCTTGTTTGACTTCAGCATTGCTTCCAAAGTGCCTTCAGGCGAGATTCTTCTTCAAAACCGGAAACAGATTAAAGTTACTTGGTGCGAGATCAGGACTATATGGCGGATGGTGCAGGCT
>BMAV01010012.1:30316-86938 GCA_019973955.1 Trichonephila inaurata madagascariensis
AGGACCAGAATTTGGAACATTTTTTCAGATATAAAAGAAATGAAAAATTAATATGATATTCTGGCTTCACTGTCCTTTAGAGAGCAGCATTTTTTGTGGTAATTTCCATTTTAAACTGAGTGAGATTCATTTTTTTCTGGTATAAAATGTGTTTAGCCTTTTTTCCCCTATACCCTAACGTTAAATGAACTATGTCTTCACGTATTAAAACAAAAAAGAAAGTATTCATGGAATACTTTAAAATTTTTGAAAACACTATACAGTTAAGAGATGTATGAGTTATAATATTGCAAATTTCTATGGAAATTGAGGCATTTTTCTATCTGAAAATGTGCTTCGCGTTTAGTTCAAGCTCTCGTACTTTTACCGAAGACAGCCTTAACTTTCCATGTACATGAATAACAAAATCTCTGTAGTGTCTGACTATTGTTGGGGGTAAATTATGGAATATTGGCGCTATTCTACGCGGGTTTTGGAGAGGGGTTGCTGTTTTTTTAGGGAGAAGGTGACTGACCCTCGAGCAGGACAGTTAGGGGAAGAGAGAGTCCCTTGTTTTGGAAGCGCGGAGGGTTGACAGGATTTGGTGTTAAGGAAAAACGAGTAAATCTGATTTTAAGCCGACTCATAGTGCTTGGTTTGCTGTACGAAGAATACAGTTGCTTGGGAGAGATTTTAACACGACGGACTGTGTTTGATTTGAAAAGTTTTAGAAAATAAGTGAGATCGACGCACAGCGCGTGGTCTGGTGTACTAAGAGATAGTTTCTTGGGAGAATTTTTAACACGGCGGACTATGTTTGTTTCATTGTAGTGATAAGTGAGATAATTATGTTTGAATTGATTGTATTGAGAAGTTTTATAAAGTATAATTGCGAGTCATCACAATCTCTCTTGTCATAACTTGACTGTTGTAAGCAATCCTTAGATTTAATTTCATTTAAAATACTTCTTTATTTATTAAAATCATTCATAATTTTTTATTCAAAATAATATATATATGGCTGACAAAGTATTTGGAAAACATTCGGTGATTCTTTCGGTTCTAATTTTATTAAGACTTTGATACGTATAATTATAAATGTTTCTTATGAATATTATCCATAAGAAAAAATAATTCTATGTTATCTGGTAAAATATTTTATGTATTAACAAGTATTGTTTTTTTCCCTTTGGCGCATTTTTTTTGATGAAATTTATTCGTAAATATAGGTTAGATCACAGTTAAAAGAAATGTTCTTTGTAATGTTAATTACACTGCTGGCCACCGTAAATGCAACACCAAGAAAGACAAGAGATAGCACAACAAAATTTATTTTGTACATAACATGTTTTGGCCAAGTATTAAATGATTAAATTTATAGACTTTTGTGAAGTGTGGTTCCTGCCAGAATCAGTAGCCAGAGTAGCCGCCATTGTTGGAGATCACCGCTGCCGCACGCCTCGGCATTCATTCAAAGAGACTTTGGATGTGTTCTTGGGGTACAACAGACCAAGCAGCTTCCACACGTTGCCAAAGTTGATCTAGTGTGGTAGCTGGGGGTGTAATCTGGGTCAATCATTGAGCAACCATGGACCACATGTTTTCTATTGGCGAAAGATCCGGAGAGCGAGCCGGCCAGGGAAGCAATTCAATCTGGTGATTGACGAAGAACCCTTGGACAATGCGTGCCTTGTGTGGTCGCGCATTATCCTGTTGAAATATGGCTGTGGCCAAGCCCTGAAGGTAAGGAAGGACAACTGGCTCCAACACCTCGGAGATGTAGCGCTGGCTGTTTAAAGCACCGGCAATGCGTACTACAGGAGTGCGAGAGTGATATCCAATACCACCCCATACCACAATACCCGGGGCAGGACCAGTGTGATGGTGCATAATGCAGCTGTTCAGCATCCTCTCTCTACGGTGTCTCCAGACTCGAATCCGACCATCGTGGTGTTGCAGACAGATGCGTGACTCGTCAGTAAAGACAACTTCATTCCATTCTGCCGCCCACATCCTTCATTCATCGCACCATTGGCGGCGGAGACGTCTGTGGTTCTGTGTCAAGGGTAGACCAAGCAATGGACGTCTTGCGGACAGACCACTCTGCTGTAAACGGCGTCGAATGGTACGCGCAGACACTGAATGATGCGTTACAGACTCAATGTACTGCGCTATGGTTCGTGATGTGACTGAGTGATCCGTCACTGCCATGCGCACAATTTGCCTGTCCTCACGTGAAGTGATGTTTTGAGGTGGATGCGATCGACCACGTCGGTCCATCGTACCCTCCTGCATCCAACGGTCACATATCCGCATTACAGTTGTTTGGTTTCGTCCAACACAACTACCGATTTCCCTGAAAGATAATCCACAATCTCATTAGCCACTATCCTTCCTCTGTCGAACTCGGATACTTGATCAAAAGCTGATCGCTGTTTTCTACGAGACATAACTGATGGTTTTTTGAAAAACCACAAGAAAAACACAATTGCCGAACTTGAAATCGTCGAAATCTCCAATCTTTAAATAGCACTTTGAGGTGGCTCTACAGGCGCGTGTGATGTGTGTCTGCTCTGAAATTCTAATCATTTGCATATCTCACCTCCACTAATGCATGTTGTAAATTTCATGTTATTTGCATGCTTCCTTCAGGGTATTGCATTTACGGTGGCCAGCAGTGTACATGTAAATTATAGTTTTACAATTTGAGAAATGAGAATGAACAGTTGCATAGTTTTTACAATGAGGGTTGATTCGCCGTTAGACGGACAGTTGGTTCCCTCCCCCACAATTTTTTTTTCAAAGGGATTGAATACAGTTTTATGCGAAGTTCATTGAATGCTGTTATTGGTTTATTTAGTAAGTTTAAATAATGTTACTTTGCATATGTCCAAAATGAAATTCGTAATATTTTCCCTAAATTATATTTTTTAAAAGTGAAAACGGGATACTTTGAGCTATATGGTTTCCATACGAATGTGGATCAGTTCCCCCCCCCCTCTACTAATACAGAAATTACAAGATAAGCAACAGACATACTAAAAGTTCTGTGGATTGTACTTTTTTTTATTTACTGTATAGTATTCGTGGTTTAAAAATTAATGCGTTAGAATACGAATAAGTTAAAATGCCGTCCCTCCCCCCAAAAAAACTTTATTAACTTTTACTTAATTTACTTGGTATATACGACATGAGACTAAAAATTTGTTACCTATACTCAAGCATTTAAATAACAATATAGAATACAAATTACTTGAATAAAATAGACAACCATTAAGACGGAAAATAAACAAAAAGGAATAATAAACAAAGATTTAGCATCAGAATACAAATAAGATACGAGAACATTAAAATTATCAACAGAAATATCTCAAGTGTTTAATAGTCTTAGCGTCCTTAAAGGATAAGGTCAAATGATAACAATAGATTTTTTTCCTTATTCACTCCATACCTCGTATGAAGTGCGTAGCTTTCATTCATGCCAAGGCATCTTGGCAAGGTTAGAGCTCATCAAAAGCAATCACGGGTGGTTCGCTTAAAATTGTGTTTAGAAAAAAATAATCTAAAATTTATTATTGCTGGTGCATTTAGTTAAAATTATTTGAACAATGACACCGTTTTATAAGAGGGTAACTCTAAACTTTTTGAGATACACGCAGACGATAAGTTTAAAAAAAAATTAACAGTTTAATTTGAAATTACAAAGTATTTTAACACAGCAGACGACTTTTTACTGACTCACTTCAAGTTTTTTTTATCGAAGCATAAATTTTATATAGACAGTAGAGAAAATGGAGTTGACGCGAGAACATTATCGAGCTGTGAAATTCTATGACTTTAAAGCTGGATTAAATCAATAGGACTGCTTTCAACAGCTGTAATTAGCATTTGATGATGAATCTCCATGTCGTGCTACTGTATTAAGGTAGTTTAAAGAATTTTGCAGTGGTCGCAATTCTCTTCAGGATGAAGAACACGCAGGAAGGGCGCGGTCGGCAGTAATCCTAGATAATGTGTCTACCATACGAAAAATGTTAATGGATGATAATCGCTGTATCTACCAGACGTTGCAGAAGGAACTTAACATTGGATCTGTAGAGCCACATACAAAATTATTCATGAAGAATTACCTATGAAAAAAGTAGTTTGCATTTAGGTTCCGCATAATCTAACTGAGCACCAAAAAGAGAAGCGTCTCAGAATCAGTAAAGAAACCTTTAAATTGCTAAATGATAGTGGCCACCGCATCACATTTCTAAAATTGTAACGGGTGATGAAACGTACATACCATTTTTTGACGTTCCAACACATCAAGAAAGCAAAGCATGGATCTTTGAAGATGATTCCACGCTAACAGTTGTGAAAAGACAACGAGCAATGAAAAAAGTAATGTATACCGTTTGCTTCAGAAGTACGGGATTAGTCAAAGCTATCAAATTGGAAGGACAGAAGGCAGTAACAGCAAACTGGTATACCACTAACTGTCTTTCAGAAATTCTCCAAGAAGTTAATGTTAGGGGACTAATGCTTCACCATGACAATGCATCTTCCCATACGGCCGGATTAACAGTTGAGTTTCTTAAGCAAAAACAAATTAAAGTGATAGAACATCCACCTTATTTCCCGGATCTAGCTATGTGTGACTTTTGGTTACATTTTAATCTAAAAAAAATAACTTACGTGGACGTCGTTTTCATTCATAAGAAGAAATTGGTGTGGCTATAAATGCATTTTTTTCATCAATTCCAAGAAATGAATGTTTTGAGGCATTTAATCTGTGGAAAATTTGTCTGCAAATGTGCATTGATGCTGAAGAAGACTACTAAGAACACTCCTAAAATATTGTAACTTTAAAAACCTAGGAGTATCTTAAAAAAATTTCAGAGTGACCCTCGTATAAGAGGTAAAATATTGAAGCGAAAAATATTTACTAAAACACAGCTAAAGTAATTGCTTGTGCTGAAGAAAACGAGAATAACTGTATTTGTATGACCAATCTTTCATAGTTTATTGACAAATCCTTAAAAATACATTTTTTTTTTACCTTACACTACTCTTTATAAAAAGGTTGCTGAAATAAATACCCTGCTTTTTATATTTCATATTTTTTAGTTAAAATAAAATATATTATACGCACCTCTCTTCGTTTTAATTATGGTTTCCACGGTACCCTAATAGTTATGGTCGCGATCTCGTGCAGGCGTGTCACGAGTCCGAGCCTTAGAGCCACTGAAGACCTGCCGTGTAGAGGTGCGGATGCATGTTAAGACAACGAGAGGCCCAAAGTCCTCCCGTTGACGTGGTATGGATGTTCGAAGAGGGGATGCCGGTTCAGGTGTTCAGTTTCTTAAGATATCCGACTACGTTCGAAACTGTGATATTAGAAAAGAGCATAAATGGATAATTTTCAGGATATTTAGTGTCACTTAGATTAGAATACATGTATAAAATTGTTTTAAGGACATTTTGATAACAAAAAAAATTATTTAAATACAATATTCTTACAATAACGTCAACAAATGTTTGAAACGATAAAAGTGCTCTCGTATAACACCACAGAAAAGATGAAACAGATAAACTGCTTCGGATATCGGGAAGCCTAACGCTGCGTGCAATTTCGGGGAATCCCACAGTTAAAAAAAAAGAGTGTTAAACCGAAACAGCGTTAAGCGAGGTTTTACTGTATATATATAGGGAGAGTGTGGACAAATATTAGGAATTACAAAAGATTACGTGTTTGATGCCTAATATGTTATTCAGTTTTCACTTTTGCCTTAGCTGTATTGAATTTCTTCAAAAATTTAGATATGAAAGAAAAAAAATTGGAACTTTAAATTTTTTTTTTAAAAAAAAAACTTCTTACGTATAGGTATGAAAGACATTCATGGCACATTTGGTAAAGTAATCTGGGTATTTGGAAATGTTCCAAAATAAAACAAAGTAATATAAAGTAAAAAACGGGGATGATTTTTTTTTTAAATCTGTTAGTATTCAATTAGTATTTATTATGAATATCCTTGAAAATAATCTCCAATTATGTATAATTCGGCCTTACAAAAAACTAAAATTATTCTATTTTTTTCTTCTTTTTTTTGAGTAAACATATAATTTTGTGACTTTGAATAATCAAATGCACACAATTTTTAAAATTAGATATTTGTGTGTATTTTTCTTTCTGTCAAAGATTCGGAGTCACTTGAAAGAAGATAATTTAAAACCATGAATAATACATAAGAAGTAATTCGTTGACGTAAGAAAAAACGTCTCGGGAAGGAAAAACTCCACGTTGTGAATGAATTAAGATAATTGAGAATAAGTGAAATGAGTAATGAGAGAAACTGATAAATGATAAAATTAATTTCACACACGAGCGCCTAACTTTTGCAGTACATTTACATTTTTATAATATTCCCATTTTTAAAGTATCATCAACTAATGGTGGTCACATGATAAAATCAGTCACTTATTCTCCATTTAATTCAAAACTAACTGTACTTGTTATATTTGTAAAATTTAGGTAAAATTTCAGATTTATTATAAAAAGTATTATGGAAAAAATTTATCAAAAAGATTTAAAAATTTTAAAAAAATCTTGTTTTATATATGTATTTTTAAATCAAGAGTATTTTGTTTACATTTGTGAGTTATGATTTTGACAAATATGTACTTTATAAGAAAATTTCTGCAAAAAGATAAAGTTGGCAACACAGTGAAGCCCATAAACTGTTTAGCTGGAAACAGATAATTGCATTTATCATGTGGCTATGATGTCACCTGAATTTAGCCCATAGCTTCTACGTTTTGATTAAAGGTCATTTTTAATTGATGCACACACTTCAACTTTACTAATTTCTACATATCTAAACAATTTCCAAATGAAAGAGCTTAAATATCAGGTCATTTTCCAGGTATTTTCCAAAATATTTTAAAATTTGTATGTTATTGTTCTGATTTTAAGGACATTTTGTACTTTTAAAGAGTTTGTTTGATGCTAGCCTAGCAATTAGTGGGTTTTCTTAAATTGTACCTATAATTACGAGCTTCAAATTGTAACTTATGATAGCTTTTTTCACTACTGTGAACGTCCGATGAGAATGGGCTAAATTCATTATGTGACGTCATAGTCACATGACAATGACAACCACGTGTTTCTAGCCAATCAGTTCAAAAACATGTGACGTCACAGTCACACGGTAAAAGCAATCAGTTGTTTCCAGCTAATCAGTTCATGCGCCTCGTTATTGCCAACTTTTGCTCTTTGCAGAAACTATCTCTTAAAAAGTACAAATTTGTCAACAGTAATAACGCTCATAGGTAAACAAACATTTTATTTAAAAGTACATGAGTATACGCATAAAATAATTTTTTTTTAGAATTTTAAAATCTTTTTGAAGAAAAAATTTTTTTTATAACATTTGAATACCTTTACCGAATTGTGAAATTTAAAACTTTATCTAAGTCTTTCAAGTAGAACAGCAAATAAAATTACTTTATTGTTTTGAATTCAATAGAGAACACGTGTTTGTCTTTATCATATGATCGTCATGAATTGAGCACAATTAATATTAATTTGATGTTAAACTGTTACTTTATGTGTGCGTTTACTTACACATATTAATTGTAGGGATTTTAAAGTATTTTACGCACACACAGATTTTCCACCTTTTTCTTTTCACAAATAATGAATACAACTTTTGAATCGCGACAAGAATTTAGTATGTTATTTTTTCCAAAACGGGCCGTTAAGGGGTCAAAAATAAGAAATCCATCAAAAGTGATGAAGTAGAGGCGATCATTTAATGTTTTATATCACAAAAAGGACGAGTTTGTCTTGACGCGATGGAATTTTTCGAGACAAATTCGAGGAGGTTAAATGGGAACAGAGAATTATTGAGGCCATTCAGAATGGAGAAATTATGGAAAGAAATGACCGTTGATGTGATTGGTGTCATAAGTTCTGAGAAGAAAGGTCATTTAATTTGATCTTGGGAATGGAAAGAATCTTAAGTTGACAGAAATTGTAATGATTACAACTTGTTTTCTTTGTATTTTGTGTTCTCCTGTGAGTGTTTGAATGATCTTTAGAAATATATAAGTAGCCCCGTTAAAAAAATTATTGTTGAACTGGCACATCTAAAAAGATTTTTCAGTACTCACAGCTAGTCCATAAAAACAATGTTTGAAACGCTTGCATAAAATTTTTTTAAGAAAACTGAGATTGGTTCAGAGATTTATTGCTATGGAAAAAGTTAATATCTAGAGCAGTGGTCTTCAAACTGTGTTCCACGGAACCCTGGGATTCCACAAGGCATACCCAAGGGTTCCATAAGTCACAAAAAAAAATTGGAAAGAAACTTAGAAATATTAAAAAACTTATAACTTATTATTTTTGGGAAGTTTGTATAGTTACAGGTACCTAAAACTCATCCTATTCATTAAAACTGAAAATTTTATTTATGTATAATAAACTTTATTTTTCAACACTTATTAAACTTTTGTTATAATATAATAAAAGAATATTAAAATGTGTTTTTTATCTTTATATATATGCTTTCCACTAGATTGTGAATATTCTATTGTTTAATATCTTGGGTTCTACGAGATAATTTTTTACTCATTAATTAACACAGCGTCTTGCGTAACTAAATAATTTTCTGATGGAAAATACACCATTTTGCAATTGTGGGGAAAAAACACCTATAATGAAGGAGAGGAAACAACTTATCAACAGATTAAGGTTATTACAATTTAAGTAATAACAGCTCCTAAATATTATGTTGCAAATTCATGAAAAATACACAGTATTTCTCACGCAGCTATAAAAAATTTAATGTCATTCAGAACAATGTATATAAGTGAAAAATATTTCTCAACGTGAATGGCTACTAAAACAAAGTATGAAAACAACTCATATGCAGAATAAGAAATGCGACTGCAGATAAATTAAATAGACATATATTTCGACAATTTGTGTGAAAAAAAAACAAGCACATGTCCCAGTAACAAAATATAATGCATGGGTAGGTGACACTTGGATCACAAATTGATATTATTAATGAGTGAATTACATTAAAAATTAGAGTAAAATTTCTTAATAATAATTGCAAAATACTTCTTTTAATTGCCTTTACACAAAGAACCTATAACATGTTGATCTACTTTAAATATTACTTTGAGATATATTTTTTTAAGTATGTGTGTAGAACGAGGTTCCAAGAAAACACTTTCTAGTTCTAGGGGTTCTACGAAAATACCTTCAAGTTCTAGGGGTTCTGTGAGTTGAAAAAGTTTGAAGACCACCGATCTCTAGAGAATAATATCTTCTTCATTACAAAATATTAATTATCCTTCTAAGAACTACCGTAAAATCCAGTTTATATTAACATACAAATGACTTATCCCCTCACCTAATACTTGATGCATCCGCCTTTTGCTTTGTATAGAGCATTAACTCGTCGTGGTACTGATGTAATAAGCTTCAGACATGTGATTACGGATAATGCTTTTTGAAGCGATAATTCTAATTCTTTGACATTTGTTGGAAGGGTATTCAACTCTCTTAAATGCCTTTCGAATTGATCCCGCAGATTTTCGATCACACTAACATCTGGACTTTTTGTTGGCCATTTCAGAATGAAATAGACCATGGTTATGGTTAAACCAGGTTTGTACAGTTTGGGAGCGATGGGAAGTGGCATTGTCGTTAGGATATATTCCGTCACTTCTACAAACCAATCTTCCATCAATGATTTAACAGCATTTGCTAGTTGAGATAAGTACTCATTTCCAATTCTGTTACTCTTTATAATGTTAAAGGGACCCAGTAGCGTAGCGTGTGGGGAGAGCCATGCACTCGGCGGCATACGCATTGGGGCGGCGATAAGCACCGCGATATTTAAATTCAAAAAGTATTTCAAAGTCCAAATCACGCCCGCGCGACGAAACTGACGGAAATGAGTGAAAGATTTAATACATGCACAGATGTAGGAAGTTTATTAGTCACTATGCAACCGCATTCGTTTTTATGTTACTTAGGTTTCTGGCAACCGGTACTGTGTGAAGTCAATGATGCTCAAAATTATTTGCAAACAGAGGGACTAAATATCCATCAATGTGCTAAAAAATACGTGCTTTACAGACCGTATTAGAAGCAAAACGAGATGAATTTGTGGATGACTCTTTAATATATGATAAAAGTTTATGTGAAGAGCTAGAAATTTCTTTTGAGCCTCCAAGACGAATCAGGAGGAAGCATATATTTGACGACGGAAGTAAAGATGTTAAGTTATCGTACGAAGATGAATTGAGGCGAACAATGTTTTCTTCAATAGCCAGAGTAACTGCTGAAATTCGAGAAAGATTCCAACCACTGCAGAATCTAGCGCAAAAATATGCTTTTGTAAGGCCTGAAGTGATATTGAGCATGGACGAACTTAGATCAAGCTCCTCAAGACATTAATAAAGAATTCCAACTTGAGTGCGTACGCCTGCAAGTTTTCGTACCTGCACAACACACTCAGGCTGTAAAAAATAACTTATTATGTCCGGCTCTCTGGGTTTATTAAATGTATTATTGAGTCCAAATTTGGAGATGGCTTACCAAACATTGTCATAATATTGAGAATTTTTTTAACATTTACCATCAATAATGCTAGTTGCGAGAGAAATTTCTCTTAGCTAAAATCAATCAAAAATCATCTCAGATCGACTATGTCCGCATTAAGGCAAACAAATTTAGCTATTCTGGCGATAGACATACATATTGATATTGACAATAGTATGAAAGATTTTGCCATGAAAAAAAAGCACGAAAAATGCATTTTTAATCAATAAAAAAAATTTAAAGTTGCTTTTCTTTACTTTTACAAATTTTCTTGACTAATAATTAAAATAGAGGGGTGACAAATTTCAGATCGGCCCCAGGTGCCGAAAGCCCACGCTACATCACTGAAGGGACCGATTCCATTCCAACCAAATGTTCCCCAGATCCTTAATCTCTTACCTCCAGCCTGTGCGACTCTTTTTTTTTTTAAAATCTAGATGAAAAGTTTCATGTTGTTCTCGAAGAATTCTTTGTCTGCCATCATTTGTAAAAAAGATGAAACAGCTCTCATCGGTCCTTATAACTTGTTTTTCACATTTCTGCATCCCAGGTTTTGTATTTTTTATTCCTAGCATAACAATTTTTTCAATTTGTAGGTGACAATTAGGTATTTTCGTGCTGGTCGTCGACTTTCGAGCTCAAATAACGCTCAAACGTCCTTCGGTTGGTGTGGTGTGTAGTTAGGAGAGAGGGGTGCCAGCTCAGGTGTCATCCTCGTCACTTGATCATGGTTCAAAGTTACGAGGTCCCTCGCCAAAAAGCCCTCGTGTAGCTGAACAGTGGGACGTTAATATTCACTCACTGGCGTAATAAAAATGAATTGTTTTTGAAGTGATAACTTCTTTAGGCTCGTTTCGCTGGAGAATGAATTTGAATGATGCGTTTTTTAAGAAGCCAAGCATTGCTACGCTTGGGTTTGTAACGCTCGTAACAATGGATAGGAATTTTCCGTAACAATGTAAAGTCTTTCAACAAAAAAAGACTTACAACAATGACAAAATTTTGCGTCGAAAATCGGTTTTCTTCCAAACAGAATTTCATAACGTTGCTCTATTGGCTATTTTAATTAACTTTGTTTAAAAAATAGCAGGTAATTAGTAACTTTTTTAGGCGCGTTTTGCTGGAGAGTAAACTTGAATGAACGTCACGTTCGTGTTTGTAACGCTCATTCGGCCTTTTTCGTCATTGTTGTAAGAATATTATTGTTACAACAATGACAAAATTTGGCGTCGAAAATCGGTTTTCAGCTAAACTGGATTTTCATGACGTTGCTCTATTAATTAACTGTATTAATTAACCGTTGATTATATTAATTAACCTTGTTTAAAAAATGAATGCTTTTAGCATGTGATTTTAACTTGAAATATATTATTAAAATCCCAATCTCTACAATGTTTTAAATTTTTTACAAATTTCTACGGATTTTCTTGATTCTCAGACCTCTGTACAGAGTCTCAACTATGATTTTTGAAAAATTCACATTATTTTCAGAGTTACAACCCTTTGAAATAATTATCGGCGCATTTTCTTAAAATTTCTCCCTTTTGTTTTCGTAAAACATGGATAAACCGACTTCCAAGTTATGCGTTTCAAAAATTCTAGTTGAGCCTCTGTACAGAGATCTGAGCTATATACTGGCAACATATTAATACAATAGAAGCCTTTTTACAAAAGGAGAACATTTGGAAAAAAGTTTATTCTAAGTTAGTTTTTTGCCAAAATATTGTATTTAAATAATTTTTTTTTGTCATAATGTCCTTAAAACAACTTTATACATGTATTCTAATCTAAGTGACACTAAATATCATAAAAATTATACATTTATGCGCTTTTTTAAAATCATGGTTCCGAACGTAGTCGGATATCTTAAGATAAATATGTAAATAATAACTGTGTCATTTAAAAATCTTTTTTTTTTAAATTCTGTGACGTATCGATGTATGGCCTATCACATTGATTATCTTAAATTAATTGTAAGTTAATGGAATATTGTAAGATTAAAAAAAAATTATTATTTATCATTTTTGCCGCTTCTGGTAATTTTCTTATTCACGTTCAGTAATACTGACTAAATGTTCTTTTTAGAGGAATAGAACGGTTGTTTTCCGTACTCGTTAAATAAACATTTTGTCCATTAGCCAAGCACTTTTATATAACCTTCAGATATTACTTAGATACTATTATTTTTAATAAAATTTTTCTATTCTATCATTGTAAGATATTTTGTTATCTAAATTTCATCCCACACACGGATGAAATTTGATAATCTAAAAATACCAAGTAAGTGATTTTTTAGAAATAAAAACTTAGTGCGATTGTTAGTAATGATTCTTTTATTCAAAAGTTTCTAATCTCTATTTTTTCTTTCAAGGAAAAGTTTTTTTCCCATTTGTATAAAAAAAACCCTAATGCTCCCGTGCTATCATTATGTATACTATGATAGCAACGCGGAATGCATTACTCAACATCTAAAGTAATGAATGTTTTATATACAAAGTAGAGAGAGAGAGAGAGAGATATCTCTTGATTTCAGAATATCGGGAAATTTAAGCTAATTCCAATTTGGAAATTATGCTTGATGGTTTTATTGCAGTTTCCTTAGCTTTCGTAACAAAGGATTTCTTTCTTTTTTAACTGATCTATCAGTATTTTGATTTTTAAACTGTGTGCTCATATAACTTTGGATGTTAAGGATTAAAGCAAATAGGGTAAAGTCGGAGTTGGGTGTGATGAAATTCCTTTTTATGTAATGTAACAATTATACATAGGAGTTTCAAAAAGTAAGGTAACAAACCCATTTACAGTAAACGTTTATTCGGAAAATTAAAACATGTATACAATGTAGGAAGGCACAGGTACATATTATTTCTTTACATTGTCACCATACTTATCAAAGAAGGTACACCAAACCTTCTATGCCAGCAGCGTAGAAATCCGTGTCAAGGTTGCGCAACCACGTCAAGACAGTTTGCTGAACCGTATAATCTGTTCGGAAGTGCTGACCTCCCAAGTGTTTTTCAAAGGTCGAAGAGATGGAAATCACTTGGTGAGAGGTCGGGAATGTAAGGAGGGTCCCATTGAAAACACTCTTTCTTCTTCTCGCACCTCTGTTTTGCCTTTGTCAAATTTTGTGCACCCGAACCACTACTATTTTCGTGACATAACACATGTTATGTACACTTCTAACATTGCCGATGAATTCAGTTGGAGAATTTTTCTTTAAACGCAAAAAGCGTGTCACACTTCTCATATCAACCGCGGACCCTGTTTCCATCAACCAATTATCTTCTATAACTGAGTCATGTTACTGGAGAACCAGCTTTATCTACCGGCACCGTTTGAATGCTGCCATCGTATTCGTTATCTTCAGATGGACTTTTCTTATCCGAGTAATATGCAAGCCCATCACAGCTCGTTGTTACTTTACTTTTTGAAGCCCCTGCGTATTTATTGTTTTAGGTCAGGTTATATAAAGAAGATAAATATCAAACAAAAATTAAGGACAAAGAATATGGATTGTTTTTGATATCAACAGCATTCCTTTCTCACTTGACCTATACTGAAGTTGAGTGGTCGCTAGAGGGTGCATCTGTTGCTTGTGGCAGTCTGTGTGAAAATATTACATTCTTAAATAGGAATGAAGAGTTTAATTTATCTGGAGAACTTTTTTAGAGATTTAAAATGCATTATGGGATTTAAGTTGAGTTAGTGTAATATTAACGTCTCACTATAAAGGCGATTGTACCTCTACCTATTGGCGATGTACCTCGTAATTTTGAGCCTCTGTCAGGTGATGAGGACGACATCTGAGCTGGCATCCCTCCTTTCAAGCGATCACATCATGCCAACGAGAGGACTTTGAATTCGGCAGATTTAGCGTACAGGACCACCAGGATTCGAACCTGTGAGACGACGCCCATGGGTTCGTGACAATAACCAATAAGCAACCGAGGCCATAGGGATTTAAGTTCGAATCAAGGCTCAAAGACACGGCTTAGTGAAATATCGTCAGCAACTACTCTAGTGTGCAAAACTTAAGCAACAATGTTAACTTTAAACAGATAGCCATGAAAATACAGAAAAGGGGTTATTGCGATCAGTACAACGAACGCGCAATTCAGTAGAATGGTGATGCATACGCAAATGTTAGGAACAAAACGTCATAGGCGACGTGAGTGCACACAAAACGTGTGCGGATGGCGCATGTAGTCAAGACCACAATAAAAGGAAGAATGAAGGCGCAATTAAAGGCATTCGCTGTAAGGGCAAGTGAGTTCTTTCATGAAATATGGTGATAAGAAATCATCTGGATGATTTCACACTTGGAAGAATGATCGGAAAGCGGGAGGAGTGTAGCTGAAGCAACAAAAGTGTCGTTTTGCGCTCTTGGAAAGCCTTCCAAACCATAGGGATAGCTGTTAGGTGGCCGCCTTATGAAAACAATTGCAGTGGATGACCAATACATCATCCTGCAGGCGAAAAGAGCCCGATACCAGTAGGATAGTGCAATTGCTCAGCAATTGAGTTCAGCAACAGGGTGACAACTGTTGCAGTTTACTGTGACCAGACGCTTTCACAGAGGAGGCGAATAAACCACCTTTGTGAAAAGTGGTGAATAGGCTCATTTGGGCAATTAAACGCTGCATCATTTAAAAGTTGACCATCGATGGCACTGTTTAGAGGGCTGTAAGGAGCACAAAAACTGGACATCTTATCAATGGACTCGTGTCCCCTTTATGGATGACAGTCATTTCAGTGCCACATGCAATTCTCAATGCCAATTGATTTGGAGAAAGGTCTGAATGCGGTTTCTTCCCTGTAACCGGAGATTGCTATTGTAAAGAGGTGATTCTTCCCCATATGCGTCTGTCACGAAGTGCTATTGAACCAGACTTCAGTTTTATGGATGACAATGCCTGGACACGCCAGACTGCTGAAAGTGAAGCTACTGGAAAGTGAAAATAGTTATTACTCGAATGGATTGATTTAAATCCCATAGAATATACATGGGATGCTTTAGGGACTTAGGACCTTGCTTAGGGACCTTGTGGCACAATTACATCCTCAGGGGAGCACTCAACAACTGAAACAGATGATGATGGAGGAATGGGGTACTCTTACCTCAAGAACTGTTGGACAATTTGGTGCTGATCATAGAAAGACGATTCGAACCAACTATTGCAGTAAGGAGAGGACATATCTTATGCTAAGGAACATCTGCTTGTTGTTCTTCCTCTTGGACAGAAAATCATATGTAACGATACTATGAGTTAAATAAGGTATTTTTTGTTTGATTCTATGTTGTATGCATTGTATTCGTTTTTTACGCAACTATACTTTCGTCATCGTATAAGTAGAAAAATTACTGTTTCTCATTTCTGAATTTTGTGTTCCTCAGATGATTTCTTGAGAAGTTATGGACTAAAAAATTCTGTTGCTTAAGTTTTTCACCCCAGTATAGTTTACTGTCACGGCCACTCTTCTGCCACGACCCAGAAATTTGCTTTCACAAAGCTGTGTGGAGCGGAAAACTTATTTTATGAGAAACGCCCTCGTTAATTTTGGTGTTCGATAGCCCTGTGATTATGTTTATGAATATTGTGGTCGAATTTAGAATCCCGATTCCTCTAAAGCCTGTGTTAAAGTTCATTCAATGCTCTTCGCTTTAATTTCACCGAATGGCGTAAATATTTGATAGTTGAAATCACTGACTTTGCAGCAATTCATTGTTTTGGATTCTATTTGGATATTACAGTAAAATCCAGCGTACAACGTGCACCTGTTCTTTCAAGCTGCAATTTTTAATTTATAGGTATTTTAGCCATATAACGCGCACCCCCTTTTTTATGAAGAAATCTGAAATGTTAGTATATAATGCTCTTATGTGTGTGTTTTGAAGTTCTTTATTCGAGGTATTATCCAAGACTTTTTTGAAAAAATAGTATACTTTTAACAATACAACTCTTTTAGTTCATAAGGCATGTCATTTCTTTTAAATAAACAGTATTCCGATTTGTTTAGAAGTAAATCTTTTTAAGCTCATCTCTTTTGTTATTTTTAAAGTTATCGTCTTTATACCCGGCGTATAACGCGCACCCTGAAATTTTGATCTTATTCAATCCCTACTATTAGCTCACAATGTCTCTATATTTATTTATTTATTTATCTTGGTGGAATTTTCAATCGTTAATAAAATACATTTTAAAGCCCTCAATTGAGCTGAAATTTTATATACAGGATTATTTTGGATGACAGTACAATAAGATAATAATAATTAATAGAAATTAATTGATTAAAACTAATTATTTAAAGAATTTCAAATACACACAACCACGTTAGTATCATTTTTGGTGACTTAGCGACCCTTTTGGCGACTTGTGTCAAAACTTGAAAAGGTTTTTTTCACACTTGTTAAAGTATTCAGTTGAACTGAAATTTATATTGGATGACAATACAATAATATAATAATTAATGAAAATTAATTGATTAAAAATAATTATTTAAAGAATTAAAAATACACACACAGCCACGTTGGCATCATTTTTGGCGACTTGTGTCAACACTTGAAAAGGTGTTTTTCTCAAGTGTTAAAGTATTCAGTTGAACTGAAATTTATATACTCGATTGTTTTGGATGACAATACGATACTTTAATGATAATTAATAAAAATTAATGACCACTTAATGTTGTGATTCTGTCCTATGTATATACATATTTATATTAATTGTAACTATTTAATAAAAAGTAGCTAAAATAAAAAAAATTTTGTTGATCTAAGTAGGAATTGACTTAAAATTTTTTTTATATTACTTTTTGAATTCTATTTGGATATTACCGTAAAATCCGACATATAACACGCAACTATACTTTCAAGCTGCATTTTTTTAATTTTTAGGTATTTTAGCACCCCCTTTCTTATGAAGAAATCTGAAATGTTAGTATACAATGCTTTTAAAATTTTGAAGTCCTTTATTCGAGGCATTATTCAAGACTTTTGAAAAAATAGTATACTTTTAACAGTACAACTCTTTTAGTTCATAAGGCATGTCATTTCTTTTAAATAAACAGTATTCCGATTTGTGCAGAAGTAAATTTTTTTTAAGCTCATCCCTCTTTTGTTATTTTTAAAGCTATCATTTTTATACCCGGCGTATAACGCGCACCCTTAAATTTCTGTCTTATTTTTTGTCTTAGAAATGTGCGTTATAAGCCGGATTTTATGGTATTTGGATTTGCTTTTACGTTTTATAACTGTTTTATCTTCAATACACATCTTTTTAAGCACATGGTCATGTATTTTTTTAAACAAGGAAAATGAAATATAATTAAAAATAAAATATTTTCAAAAACCAGTCATGCACAATAAGGTAAAGGTGTCTTGGATAGATTAAATCCGTCTGGTAACAATTTAAGAAAATGTAAAATATACTACATGCACCCTTAAAATTTATGAGAGCTCTATCTGTGTTAGTTTTCATATATTTGTTAAAGTCGTTATCCTCAAGGATTTTCTGTCTCAAGGTTTCCTATTCATAAAGACCATAAATGAAAAGCTAAAAGATGATGAAAGGTTCCAAAAAAGGAACTTTGTAAATCTGATTTAAATATGCGGTTTTAATATTAATGCGGTTAATTTCCCATTTCGGGGTAGCCGTAAAGATACAAAAAAAAAAAAAAAAAAAAATTGCCAAATTTACCAAATACCAGTAACAATTTATTAATTGTGCTAAACCAGGGGTACTCAACTTTTTTTTTCTGCTGAGCCGCATACATAAGTCAACCATTTCACGCGGGCCGCATACATATGTTAGTTATTTCACGCGGACCGCAGCATGAAGTTTAAGGGGGGGGGGAGAAATGCTTTGGGACCAAGATAAGATTGGAAATTTAAATTGCGGAAAATTGATCAAAATGTTATAACTCCTGTTTTGCTTCTTTTTTTTTAATTATCATTTTATATATTTTTGATTCTTGCCACTAACACTAAATTAAAAGAATTTAAAAAACACTCCTTCACAATTTTTGCACCAGTAATGTTTTATATGATTACCAATAATACAACAAACTTAATAGGATGTCTTCGTTATTATTGTGACATCACCACTGACAAAACACTTTTTTTTGTTGCTGCTTCACAAAATATTCAGTAAAGCCTATTTATCAAATCTAGAAAGTGATCTTGGAGGAAAAGTGTCATTGAATGATTCCTGTTTATTTTGTATTTTTTAAATATAGCACTTTCGTGACAAATCAAACACAAGTACTGATCAGTGTTTGTTTTTCACTACAAAACAGTCAACCTCCAAATCATTCGAGTATTTTTCGCTTGCAAGATATGGAAGATTGTTAAAAATTAGTTCCACCCATAAAATGGTCATTACTCCACTGTTGTCTGTTATCACTAACCGTAATCGGTACAAATAGAAAAAGAATATCAATTCGCAACCGTACGACATCGACAGCAGAAAAACAAAATTCGTATATTTGATTTCTAATCAAAGAATTTTCCCCCAAATTTTTAATACATTGCTCTTAAATAAGTGAATTTCTCAACGCAATGGGTCATGACCGGAACAATTAAAATGGCTCGGTGGGCCGCAGGTTGAGTATCGTTGTGCTAAACCTATTCCTATCACACAATTTAAAAATTTGAGTGCTTATGGCGCATGTACGGAAAGAGTTTTAGAGAATGGGTAGGCAATCTTACTCTTTGTTTATGAGAAACATTTTGTTGGTCATTACCTTATTTTGTGTTTCGTGTTTAATTTGGTAAAAAAAAAAAAAGAGCACCAATTTTTAATTTTTTTTTATTGAGAACATTTATAACCCCGTGCACCACAAAGTACAACACGGGGGCTTACGTAGAAGTAAGCGTGATGCAAACATCACAAAGAAGAGAAGGATTACAACACAAACATCCATGCCTTACCCAGGATTCGAACCCAGACCCTACGACACCGCAGTCAAGGTCACTAACCACTATACCGGATGGGGCAGCAATTTTTGAGTTGGTGATCTTTTTTAATTCACAATGAAATGCTTACGTATTGCGTGTTCGTTCTTGTCTCCAAAATTCTAAATATGAGTTTTATTCGCTTAAGCCTTTTTTGTGTGATTAAAAATAAACTTTCAATGCATCGGTAGTTTATCATGTCTTAAAGATTTTTTAAAACTGTCTCCATTAGTTTTGTATGTGGCATAGTGGTTATGGTTGTGGTCGGGATTGGAGTGTCGTGGAATCGAATCCTGATGTCACCAAAGACCCGCAGTGTAGAGAAGGCGCCTTATGACACATTAAATTCGTCGAAGTGCAATGTCATCTCGTTGGTGTGGTAGTTAAGAGAGGGGGTGCCAGCTCAGGTGGCGTCTTCGTCACTTGACCGAGGATCAAAATTACGAGGTCCGTCACCAGTAGCCCTCGTGTTGATTTCTTCGACGTTAATATAAATCTCATTTACTTTTTAGTTTTAAATTTTGAGCAAGAATTTTGGTTTATTTACTTGTGCATAGGGATTGCAATACCGGGATATATCGAATACCGGTATTTTGAGCCATTTGTACAATTTTGTAATATCGGTATTCGGAAAGTTTAAATACCGGTTTTTCGGTATTTACTAAAAAAAAAAAAAAATTTTTTTTAAATTGTTTCCATTATATATTCAGGAATCGCTAACATAGCAAAATAGTATACGTTTTTGTTTTTGTGTCGCCCTAATGGGCAAAATTAGTTAGACTGTGGGTATAAAGTTGCACTGTACAATTAAGAGAAGTGATAAAATATGTTAATCATCCAAGGAGGTGGGCCAAAACTATCCTATTACAGCTCAGAGCGATACTGCACACGCGCAGGAATCGTAGTCTGATATTCGTATCTGTAGAAAACAAGGTTGTGGTTGTGAACAAAGAGTGTAATATTTCGATATTTTTTAAATTGTTGAGTTTGTTATTCACATTGTATTTGCATATCATACTTTAGGGTTCAAAATATTTTTCAGATTCATTATATATATATATATATACCCATAAATAATAAACCATAATAATGATTAAGAATAACTTTAAATAACATAGAAAGTTAGTTGATAATACTTCGGTTTGGTTTCATTATTTATATGATGAAAAGAATATGGTGGCGCAGTGTAAATAAAATGTCCCTTTTCTTTTTCGTAATGCTTTATATACTGTTATAATTTATAAGTTACACATTATTTTTGTGATATTTTCACTCTTTAATAAAACTGGCAAATGAAACAAAGAAATACCCCTGTGTTTTCTTTCTTTTTCTAAAATTACTACTACCGGTATTAAAATCTAAAAAATATCGAATACCGCTATTGGACTTTTGGTCCGATATTACAATCCCTACTTGTGCATATTACATTTAGATTATTTTTTTTGCGTGAAATTCATATCTTTCTCTAATAAATAAAATTTGAATATTAATTATTTTCCAAATATTTTCCGAGTTACGGTCATACCCTTTTTTCAGGTGAAAATGTTTTACTGTAACCACACATATTAACTGTTCCTTTAAAACTCATTGTTATTTATAGTTCAGTTTATATATATATATATATATATATATATATCAACGTAAGGTATCCATAGAGAGATGAAGCTTTTAAAGTATTCTTAAGCAACAATAAACTGAGTATTTGTTTATTTGATAAATTTTATGTACCATTAGCGTAAAAATTCTCGTATTTTTTTTTTTTTTTTTGAAAATTTGGGTTTTTTTAAGATATTTTCTTTGTCCCGCCTTCTTCATGATAATTATTTTTATTTCTTTTAGAGCAAATCACTATTCTCTTTTTGATTATTAATGAATACACTACATCATTTTTACTACATAAAACTTTTTTATTACTTACATGTGTTTCATGTACTATTTGAACAAATTCCGTGTACCATTAGCGTAAAAATTCACGTATTCGTTTGTAAACTTTTGTGCCTTTAAGATATTCTTCTTCCCCTCTTCATGAGTATTTTTATTTCTCTAAATACATTTTTTTATTATTATTAGTGAATGAACTGTGTCAAAAACATGTTCAGATTATGTATCAAAGTGTGTGTTTTTATTACACGAAATTCTTTTTAAATAAGTAGAATTTTTAAAAGTCCAAGGCTTACTGAATACTTACTCTCTTTATATATATAAAAAAAGTTTTTCGTGATGCTGTAATAAATTTGCTGCACATTGTATTTGCTGTACATTGTATATCATTTTTATACATAAATAATAATAAAGATATATGATTATTTTAAATATATCATTCTTTAAATCTGTCTCTTATAAAAAAAATGTTTTTCGTGATCATGGAATAAATTTATTTATTTATCTCACACATGAGAACAGTAAGAAAAAGGCAGTAAGTCCTGTTTAATACTATGGTTATAAACTACAATTTCAACAATAAGTATGACATTGTATTATTTGTACAATTGAAACTAGTCCACCGTCCACCTCCAATATTAATTAAGGAGTATACTCAGCTGCAAGGCTAAAAAAAGAAGACATCTTTTTATGAATTTTTTATAGAAACAGTTTTTATTTATCAATTACAAGTGATGGTGATTCAAATAGAGCTTACTTTTAAGAATACAATAGCGTGTCGAGATCATGTAAAAATATTGATGTGCACCGCTCCTGTAGATGATGTCCCAAACGACCTCCAAAAAAGGCGCTTGGCGGTGATCTCCATTTTGGTTTGGATTATCTGAAATAAAGAATATGGTGGATTCTTTTAAAGGATAGATTAATGCAGGTAGTGAACGAAGGAATAATAAAAACTTAGATTTTTGACAAAATGGCGTCAATTTGAAAAAATATTTTTGGTTTTTGAGTGAAATTTTTTCTCCAAATTGTTAAAAAAAAAATAGTAATAATTTTTTAAAAATCTTATTCCTTCGTTAAATATCTGAGGAATATATCTAAGAAGATTGTGTAAAAGTTTGAGATCGATCGGTTGAGCCATTTCTGAGAAATCGAGATCACCGTCTTTAAAACTACCGTTTTGAGAAAAACGAATTAAGGTTTCAGAAGTAGTTCACACATAGCAAAATTTTTTTTTCTTCAACTTACATGGTATCATCTATTACAGGGCTACAAGAGGGACCTTCTGCAGCATCGGTAGCTTCTAATAAGTCCAGCTGGTTTTGTCGTCGAGCCATTCTTCCTTCTCGCGTCGGAGATCATCACACGCTCTGCTTCCTCTTTGTTGACATAAGCATGAGTTGCGGTGCCTAATGAAAGTCCTAATGCACTCATAAAGTACAATAATGATTTTACCTTCATTAAAAATTCTAGCTGCAATGTAAGCCGCTATTTCAACAACTTTAGAGCCACATGGAGCAATTTTTGAAGTTATTTTCCATATTAACCGATTATAACTCTCATTGTTGTTTTGTGTAAATCCTCCAACACACCTTTCTAATAATTTTAAGTTGCTAAGGTCTTCATAAATTGGATATATAGCTTCAGCAACATCAGCTGGTAAAATTAGATAATCATGGGTGTAAGAAGATGTGTCTGTTGCTAGCACTTGCTGCCAACTACACCATGAACCTTCTCCACCTGGGCACATTTACGGGGAATTTTTATAAAATTTACTCCAATATAAAACAAAAAATCACAAAAAACAAGTTTTAACTGAAGGCACGACTTTACAACGTGGAAGACTCTTTAGACTGAGGAAATACTTTTATTTTAGCTTATAATAACTGAATGTGATCTTGAAGTACTTAGTGGACCTATTATACTCGCCTTCTACGACACAACACAATGGAAAAATGAACCTCAGTTAGCGCATGCAGTGAGTGCAGCTGCTACTCCGGTGCTTACTCCACCTGCTTTCTAACACTCTGACGTGGCCTTACAAGTGCGGGTATATCTCCGAAAATAGTTATCGGATTGGATTCAAATTTTCAGAGAATATACTTAAATATATGTACATTCCAAACATGCAAAAAAAATTCAATTTTTTGAAAATTCTAACTGCTAATAATCCCTTAAAATAAATATATTATTAAATGTATTATTCTTTTATAGTAAAATGTATTCTTAAATGTATTATTTCTTTTTTCAGGAATTTTAAAAAAGTACTTGTGAAAATGATGTCACTGACAGCTGCCATAACTTTATCTTTTCTCGTTGTCGGCATATCTTCCTCTTCGGACACTTCAGAAAGAGGAGAGGATTGTTCGAAGTTCGATCGCTGCAGATCCGGTGACCTTTTTCGCACTTGCAGTTGCGACAGTGACTGTTACAAGTACGGAACTTGCTGTTCCGATTCCGACCAATTCAACCTGATGGCTGGTGAAAAAGACATGTTCATGTGCTACAATGACAGAACCTATACATCTGTTTATGCCAAGAAATATTGCTCTGAATCTTTCTCTGGCCGCGATTTCCATGATAAGATATGCACAGAGAGCATATCTGACAAGGCGGATATCTTAGGCAACCTCTTGGTGTCGTCCACAAAGACAAAAATTACATATTGGAACTACCACTGTGCCATGTGCAATCATGAAGATATTGATGACTTGAAGCAATGGGCTGTTCAGGTGGCATGTCCAGCTAAGCATGGTGATACGAGATTTAGTCGGAACTACGTTGAAGATCATTTGACCTTTGACCTGGACCATGAAGAATGGGGTTTAAAAGTTAAGGATGGGTTTGTAGTGTGTACAGTATCATTTTTCCAACCTTCCAACTTGGTGGGCAAACTTAATTATTGTGCTCCCAATCTAGTTACAACATGTCCTACTGAATATCCACACAATGATACCAAGACCAAATGTCTGTCTTACCACGCAGAGAGAAAACAGAAAAACACGGACATATATTTCAGAAACGTCCACTGTGCTTTGTGTAATGGTGTTACTGAAGATGAATTAGACTGCGTAGGGCGCACCTATCCTCCGGCCAGTTTCAAGAAGACGGGAGATCAAGTAAAAGTGGTATTCAATGCTGGCCAGTGGCTGAACAGAGAAGGCCCTGAGAAATACAAGTGCAGCAATGGTAACATATACGATCCTTTCCAAAATCGCTGCAGAAAGATGCCAGAATCAATGCTAAAGGATTTTCAGGAGGCTGAAAGATTGTCTACTTTAAATTATGGCCAGAGAGTAACTGTAAGCTTAAATGTTTGTATTGCATACATTGTATTTGTTTTCTTTAATAAATATATCTTTTATTGATAATTTGATTTAAAGATGGTATATAGTACTTGACTACAATGCTTACGTAAAAATACGACCTTAAAAGGAAAAAAATCATAGCATAGTTTTCTGGATTACCAAAAACTGTATTCCTAGAATAAGCTCCAACTAAATAATTAACTGATACAATAAATTTAATATTATGAAAACACAATTTGTTTGTATTAGCAAAACATACGCACAATTTCATAGAGAGGAAAAAACTTCACATACGTGACAAGAAGAATTATTTGAGTGTTTCCAATTAAAATAGAAATACAATTGTACGACGGTATGGGGCGTTATACACCGCCCTCTGGTGTCATTTATCGATTCTAGACAAGCAACTAATGCAATACACGATATTAAATATATTGAATAATAAAATACTGTGTATTTAAAGGTGAACAAATAAAGCTATAAACAATTATACTTAAATATATATAGTAATATAAACTACAATTACACGTATTCTGCAAATACCTAAACTGGAGCTTATGAACGTAAATAAATGTAAATTTTTCTTATTGTTACGTGGTAAACAGTATTTCAAATATAGGAAAGGTGCAAGCAAATTCTTTGGGGGTAAATCGTTATTTATTGGTATCTTTAGTAATTATGGGACATTTTCTTTTAACATAAGAAATAAAGAACACAAGAAATAAAGAACACACAGGCATAAATAAAGCAGAACAGATAAAAAAAATAGCGCAAATATTGAACCCAACAATTCAAATCCATAATCAAAATTTCGCATGAGGCAAATTAAATGTACAATCCCTATCAAATGTATGACTCTAATATTGCTTCTTTATATCGTATTTATACAATCTGTGAAGATTCTTCAAGTACATTCTGAAATTTTCTTGATAAATAATCAACCTAGAACGTTCTGGACTTCGGTAATTTATTTCTTGTCGCCACAATTGGTGACGCTTGGCGATCAAATATGTGGCCAAGATCATTCCCATTTGCATAGTATAATTGAAGAGTAATCCTTCTACACACAATACACTCTCGACAAAGCGAACAAAGACTGATATTTCTGTAACAATATATAGTTTGAGCGAGTATGTGAAGACGTGCGGATACATTCTCCTTTACTTAGACACTAAATGCTGTTCCATTTACCATGTTTTGACTTCTCTGCTTTTCAAGGGCGCAGCTATCAATGATACGGAGTCCCACCATGTAAAAAAAATCGAAAGTTGCTATCAGGCCATAAAAAAGAACCCCCAAAAATTTTGATACATGACTCACTCAAGACTAGCTACTCCAGGGCTGCTTTTAGTATAATGTCCTGATAAAAGAACAATAGTATTAATATTTTTCCTGATTGTATATATGATTGTTGCAGAACCTACATCTTAATTAGAACTGAATTGTTTCTTATTCATCTTGTGTTTATATAATCTTTAAAAAGGTGGCAGCCAGATTTGTATCAAAATGAGCTTAATTTATTTTAAGTTTTTAAAACTGAAAGAGTTCATTTACAAAATAAACTGCCTTTAATAGCAGTACCACTTAATGTTTTTAACCCAGTTTTGAAATTGATGATAAATTTAATCGATACTCACATTTTCCTCTCTAAATTTATCAAGATTTTATCGTGGTTTTTTGTTAATTGAACATTTACTTCTATTTTAAGAAAACCATTTTTAAATATTTGGGTAATTTGTAACTATAATGATTTATTCTATCGATTGTACAACACATTTAGATCCTTTTTGTTTTCGCTCCTTTTTATTTGCTGTACAGAAGCACTATGTAAATCATCTGAGCTCATTACATAATTACGTTCGCAGAACATTTCATAAAGAAATGAAAACGGAAATTGAGAGGCAACATTAAACAAAAAGAAACCTTTCCTTTCCAAAGAATGAAATAACCCGAAATCAAATAGTCCAGCGCTTCTTAAACTGTGGTCTTCTGACTCCTGGGGGTCCCTGGAGTCTCAGATATAACGTTAAGATTTTCCTTTTTTACGAACTCTGAAAGGTCTCGTGGAAAAATTGAAAGATATGCCATTCTAGACTAGATCACTATATTGTCCTTAATGAAAAAAACTCCACTAGAACATGTATTTCGGTCCAGCTTATTAAGTCAGGGAGAGGTATTCAAAATCTTGGGGATCCACGATGTCAGTCAGATACTTAAAGGGGATTCGTGGCGATCGAAGTTTAAGGTATCCGACTACGTTGGGAACCGTGATTTTAAAAAAAGCGTATAAATGGATAATTTTCATGATATTTAGTGTCACTTAGATTAGAATACATGTATAAAATTCTTTTAAGAACATTTTGAGAAAAAAAAATTATTTAAATACAATATTTCGGCAAAAAATTAACTTAGAATAATCTTTTTTCAAAATGTTCTCCTTTTGTGAAAAATGCTTCTATTATAATAATATTTTGTCTGTATATATCTTAGACCTCTGTACAGAGGCTCAACCATGATTTTTGAAAAATTCACATTACTTTCAAAGTTACCACCATTTGAAATAATTATCGGCGTTTTTTTCTTAAAATTGCTCCCCTCTGTTGCCGTAAAACATGGATAAACCCACTTCTAAGTTATATATTTCAAAAATTCTAGTTCAGCCTCTGTAGAGAGGTCTGAGCTATACACAGGCGAAATATTAGTATAATAGAAGCATCTTTCACAAAAGGAGAACATTTCGAAAAAGAATTATTCTAAGTTAATATTTTGCCAAAATAGTGTATTTAAATAATTTTTTTTGTCAAAATGTCCTTAAAACAATTGTATACATGTACTCTAATATCTAAGTGACACTAAATATCATGAAAATTATCCATTTATTTGCTTTTACAAAATCACGGTTCCGAACGTATTCGGATACCTTAAGAACCGCTGAAATAGTGCATTATTCAGAAAGGATGAAAAGGCGTGTCGATTGACATCCTTAATATAGTTTTCCTTAAATCCTAATTTCCATGGGTTAGAGTTAGGCGATCATATCCAATTATTTTATGTTTCCAGTAATTTGCCCAAGTCCATCTTTTGTTAATTTTGTTTATTGGACTATACACATAGAAGACATCACACAAAGAACATTACGTAAACTAAAAAAAAACCTCTACAAGCCAAACAAAGTATACATACTCGTCACTGACTTGCAGCGCCACATCTATATTAAAGAATTTAATTTACAACAATCCACAAAGATTAAGTTTTTTTTAATTTACAAATGCCACACACTACAATAGCACATATGCCATTAGTTTACGTGCTCTCCAATATTTTTCGACAATAGAATTAAGACTAATTAGTGCAGGGCACGCAACCAAATGTTTAGTGGTCATAGGCTGACCAGTCACCCAGTCCGGTGAGTTGGCGATACCAATTCTGTAGAGATGAGAGATCTCAGACAGTCATGCCCTGTCAAAAGTCTAAAATGAGCTACGGCAACTTTTCTAGGAGCTCCAGGAAGCAGGGACAGATGCTCGTTCAAGATTGCGCAGTTCTTGTTTTTCGACATCTCTACAGCTTCCATTTTAAAATTATACTAAAGCCTTAAGGAATTAAAAATTAAAACTCTCGTGGGTCTTTGGATCTCAAGGGCTCGAGAAATTATGACCTCTGTAACTGACAAAGAATTTTAAAATGCAAATATTAAGAAGTTACGTGTGGCCTTTCTTCTATTAATATTTTACTACAAACTGGGTACCATTCCGAAATCACATATATTCAAGAGAAATGAGAATTTTAAAAATTATTTTGAGATTATGCAATTTTCAAAGGAAATTTCTTATGTTAAACTTTGTATGAAGTAATGTTCAGGAAATGTTGGTAGAAAATAGGTTTTTTTTGTAATCAATGAATGGAATCATCCATTTTATTCCTCGGAGGATTCATGTTTCATATATTTTACAGTTTAATACATTCAATTTTGCTATAAAATAAGAGTTTTATACTTGAGAATTGCATTAAATTTATTGTAAGCTCTTGAAACATTTTTTAATTCGTCACATTCTTTTTAAATTAAACTTAACTCACACGCAGTGGCACAACAGCTCATAAGGGCCAATGTCTACTGTTCCTTGGAGCTCGTGGGCTGTAGGCTTTTCAAATTTACTTTGACAATTTTCTGTAAAATTTATATCAGGGGTCAGCAACCTTTTAGTTGTGACGTGCCAAACCTATCTACCAATATGATTCAGCTTGCCGCACAGTAGGATATTTTTGATACAATTTGATTCCCGACATAATGCATGCAGAGTTACAGAATAGAGCTCAATAATATAGATTTACAAGCTTATCATGCATTGATTTTGCATAATTTAAAGATAAACATACCATAATAAATAGTGTAAAATATAATTATTTCTTCACCAAAAATTTAAAAAAATTTAAATTGGTCATATATTAAGTATTTTTAAGCATTTTTATTAAAATAAGAAATAGACAAAATAAATTCTCGTCATTACAGTTAAACAAAATTTTTAATGCGAACATAGTGCTCCGCCACTGTTTCTTTCATATCACAAAATCAGGGGTGTAATTTGTGACTTTCAATTTGGCACTTCTGAGCATGCAGTTGCTAAACAATTTCTTTGAGGAATCGAAATATTTTTCATACGAGGAAAAGTTTTTTACTTCAGAAACAAAAGCGGGAAGCAGAGTACATGCAATTTTCTCTCTGCGAACAATTGAATCTCTCCAGCAATGGCATTCAATAGCTTACAAAATTGCTGTAAATTTATTTTTAGAGTTACCTTTCAGATTTTTTCGTAATTCCATAAATGTTCATAATTCTGGAGATGTTTGTCAAATAAGGTCCATTACAAATTTATCAAATTCCCCAGTGCCGCTTTTTAACCTTCTTTCTTTTTAGGTGGTTCTAGGTTCTTACTCTTTTCTTTTCTTTGTTTTTGCTCTTTGGAGAATCTTTTCGTTATCCACCACCTATGAACCTGCAGCGTCACATACTGGCAACCGGCAGCCATAAGGAAAGGATAATGGAATGGTTTGGCCACTCTTGTTCATGTTTGTTTTTGCTCTTTGGAGAATCTTTTCGTTATCCACCACCTATGAACCTGCAGCGTCACATACTGGCAACTGGCAGCCATAAGGAAAGGATAAAGGAATGGTTTGGCCACTCTTGTTCATGTCTTACGTTACAGCATCACCAACCAACCACCCACCCTTTTGTAAATTAGTACAGTAAATTAATGAAATCATTTGCAATTACAGTACAGAGTAAACAGTATGTATGAACTGTTTTCAAATTGCTAATTATTATCTTTTCGATGTTCGCTCTGTAATTTTAATTTTTTCTCTTTTTCGCCTTCGAATTTTTGGCATCCCCAATCTTTTGCGCCTAAGGCACATGCATAGTGGGCCTAAATCCTGAAAGCAGCCTTGTTTGAGCAATTAAAAGGATTCAAATTTTTTGCACCTTTTCTGAATCGTGTAAGTTATTAAAAATGTCTCGAGTCCCCTTTTTAAAAAAATTTCTGTACTCACAGCACAAACTACTAAACATGAAAATTTTATGAAACTAAACATGAAAACATTATTATGTAATAAACCGTTAATATTTAACTGCCCACGCATAACTAACTTGATATTAAAGGTCGTAATAAATGTAACTCTTATTATTACGCTATGTGTATTTTTATGTAATATGTGAGTTTCATAAATACGCACATCAACCAAACCACAACAAATCAGAATAGAAGTTCGAACGATTAAAGTAAGGCAATAGCTAAATTCCTTTGCATGTGAAGTGTTTAATACTGATTAATAGCTGGAGAATCAAAAGAATGTAGAGTTATGGGTACCAAAACATGATTCGATGCAGAATACCTAAAAAGTTGCAGAATTGAAAGGCTGTATATTTCAGATGGTACAATTCCAGTCGTCCATTCGTCGTACCGAATTGGAGGGAAAATGGTTTCCTAAAACGTCTAAGCTGTTCCTTATATAAATATCGAAAAGCTATTTAAATAATTTTCAAAATTAAATATGCGAAAAATATAATTCAAGATTAAGTCTATAAAGTAAATTTCACCAGTTATTGAGTATATTAATTATTCATGAGTATTTTAATTAAAGTCAGTGCCGGTTTATCCACTGGGCGCCCAGGAACCCGGGGTCCGGAAAAGTTGGACTTAACTAGATTTTCCAATTATAAATTTCGATCCACCAGCCCTAAGGGGCCTGTAGATCTTCTACGCCCAGGGCTCGAAATGAGCTTACATCGGCACTGATTCAGGGACGTCATAAGGCATGGGCCAACTGTTCCCGGCCCAGGGCCTCGGCCACAATAGGGGCCTTTGTCTCGTTCTTAACTCAACCTTAATAAGATTATAATTCGAATAAAATTCAATAGTCAAATGTTACTTCCGGTTGTATTCTCCCCAAAACTTGGAATTTTGTACGATATGTCTACTGGCTACATAGGATAATGGTCGTGTCCACGTACAGGTCTAGGCCTACCACCACACACACCATCATTACTCATGCAATCAAAAGGGGGCAGTCGGTTAAGTCGGTTTGTGCGATTGTGAGTTATGCCTATAAGCAGGGCCGGCTCTAGCAGTTTTGCTACCCCGGACAAAAATGGAAAATTCCGCCTCTCCCTCCAAAGTAAAAAAATTAAAATTAAAAAGGATAAATTGTTCTCATATGCACGCCTATAAAACTTGAATAATTCTTGTGAACAGAAAGAGCTTAACAATTTATAAATATATATTATTTTAAGTCTTGAAGATACAAAAGAACTCGAAATTAAAGGCATTATTACCTGTTACTATACTTCAAACGAATAAAATGTAAGAGATGGAATCACCCATTTCCGCAGGCCAATTTCTTCGAAAAATAGTCTACTGAAGGTGAGGATCACAAGATTTTATTTCAACTCATTGCAACTACTTTAAAGATTAAAATAAAACATCTTCTGTAACTCTCTATCTATCAAAAACTCTTATTAAGCCTGTCCCCTTTTGGATATCTGACACTGGACATCGTATGGGTGAAAGGAATGTCCGTGGTGACTCCACTCCTTGAATGGGAGAAAGTCACTTGTTAAAAATGCGTAAACATATTAAATTTCATGATTTAACATATACTCCCACCTCGAACCCTTCAAGTTTCAAAATAAAAGAAAATTGACATTAAACATATAGGGTGCACAATAAGGAAATAAGATACGTTGTAAGAAATACTAAATTCGCACCCAATAATTTTCCAGAAAATATATCAATTTTTTTGAAACAAAAAAAAATATTTTTTAAATTCGATCCAAATGGCGCCCTTACAATTTGCCGCCCCGGACTGGGGTCCGTTTTGTCCGGCCGTAGAGCCGCCCCTGCTATAAGTTATATGTAAGTTATATAAGAAAATATAACTTTATTGTAGCATGCTATGGTAGGCTACAAAATCTTATTGCAAGGAGAATAGTTTCAGAAATCAAATTTCCAAAGGAAAAAACGGCTCTGAGCAACAACGAGCCCTATTACAGAATCAAGTTGTTTGTTAACACAGTTGCTCCTCTCTCGTTTGATATACATATATAAATGTCGATAATTAAAAAAAAAAATTCAAATGTTTTTATGTAATTATAAAATCTATGTTAACAGTAATTAATAATACATTTATTTAAATTGCATGCTTCTTTATTACTTATTTTATATATAATTTACAATTTTTCCGTATCACGATTCAATGAATATGTTGATGTAAGAATAATTAGTGCAGCCATCTAGTGGAATAAAACTGTACTAATAACTTCCATCACGCGTTATCACTGAAAAAAAATTGCATTTTGATGTATTATGTTGATGTAAGAATGATTAGTGCAGCCATCTAGTGAAATAAAACTGTACTAATAACTTCCATCACATTATCACTAAAAAAAAATGCATTTTAATGTATTATGTTATGAACCATCAGTTACAATTTTTGAAGGAATACCCCAAGAGGTTTCTGCTATTCTTTATTAATGAGCCGAATCAAAAAAAAAAATCAGAAGAAATCTCGAATGTAATAGCTTTTTAGTTTCATTGTATGTGTATAGTCAGGGTCGGCTCTAGAAGTTTTGCCGCCCCGGACACAAATGAAAAATGCCGCCCCTCTCCAAAGCAAAAAATAAAAATTTAAAAAGATTAGTTATTCACATATAGATACACACCTATAAAACTGGAATAATTCTTGCGAACACAAAGGCAGAATAACAATTATGTATATTATTTTAAGTCTTAAAAAATACAAAATCATTCGAAATCAAGAACATAATTACCTGTTATTATTTGAAACGAGTTAAATATAATAGAAGGAATCGCCCATTTCAGCGGGTCAATTTCTTCGAAAAAGGGGAGTGGGGGTCCCAAGCGTTTATATTAACTTAATAGAGTAACTACACTCGAGAATAAAATAGAACATCACACACACACACACACACACATGTGGCTCTCTAGCCATCAAAAACTCCAATAACCCCTGTCCCCTTTTGGATAGCTGACACTGGACATCGTATGGGTGAAAGGAATGTCCGTTGTGGACCCCACTCCGGGATGGAGAGAGAGTTACTAGTGAAAGATGTATAATCATATCAAATTTCATTTCATTCCCGTCTCGAAACCTTCAAATTTAACAGAAAAGAAAACTGGCATTTAACATCCAGTGTACAAAATAAGGAAATAAGATACTTTAAATGAAATACCAAATTCCTACCTAATATTACTTCAGAAAATATATAAAAAATTTTGTATAACAAGGGGGGGAAAAATCTCAAATTCGATCCAATGCCGCCCTTAAAATTTGCCGCCCAGGGCAGGGGTCCGGTTTGTCCGGCCCTACAGCCGCCCCTGGTTTAGTCCAGGGGTGGCGAACCTTTATGAGTCAACGTGCCATTTTTTCAAAAGAAACGCTCAATGAGGTATAGACGTACCGTCAAATAATTTTGACTTGTGATTATTGGGAAAATAATAAAACTAAACACTAACAACACCGAACTCTTTATTTACTACACAAAAATACGTTTTGTATTTTATAGTAATAAATGTTTTAGTTAAACGTGTAATTCGAATTCTTTAAAGTAACATTAGTGTGATTTCTGTTGTTGCAGATTAGATGACAAATAAATTATTATAGGATTGAGTAAGATGCTAATTTTTGCAGAATGCATACTAAATTGGAGTCATCTGCCGAATGGTTTCCAAACGAGTCTTTAATGTTATTCAACTCTGAAAATAATAACTCGTAAGCATAGGTCGATGAAATTATGGTTAAAATAGCATAAACCTGCATCTTCAAATAGTTAAGTGTGTCTGGAATCGAATTTAATGTCTTCAAAATTTCGTTACAGGCATTTTTACGTATATTGCTTGCTAATATTTCTATTTCAATCCATTCTAACTTTTTCCTTGTTTCAATAAATTTTGAATCCTTATTGAACTAGGCTAGAAATTAATAAGTTACATTTCAAATTCTTCAATTTCCATCCAATCGAATCGGGGCAAGTTCAGTTTAAAAAATGATGTCACATCAGGGTACATAATAAACTTGAGCGTTCAGATTATTCTTTGAACTGCGAAAAACTCACTGAAAATTCCTCGATTGAAGAATCAATCGCGGTTGATCGTTTTGATCGATGGCGTGCCCAAAATATTGTGCCGCGTGCCAATGGTTCGCCATCCCTGGTATAGTCGATAAAAATATGTGTTTTTTCAGAAGCAAACAAATGTCCTTTGGAGCAGCAATCGCCAAACTTTTTGACCTCGAGGACCAGTAAATTCATAATTTAAATCTCGCGGACCACTAACAGGAATTTTTAAGTGTTAAATATATTTATAAAAAAGACTATGATCTAAGAACACAACCAATGCATCTTAAAACATAACTTAACGTGATGAGTGTGTATATTCCACATTTTTCTGGGGACCAGTGAAATTTTCTCACGAACCACCACTTTGGCGACCACTGCTTTGGAGCGTCTTTGCCCTCTTTCATGTTATAAGGGCCCAGTTAAGACACATATAAATAAAACAGGGATCCCTGAATTTATAATGAGGTATCTACTTTTTATTTCCTCAAAATAAATAAATAAATAAATAAATTTTCTTCGAATTCTTCAAAAGAATTTCTTTTTAATGTCATATATCTGGATAATTGTTTATAAGGATCAAATTTATTTTCTATGTAAGTTGTTTAAAATATAGGATGAAATGATTTTATTTTCATACGGATTCTTAAATTGGCAAATAAGTTGTTTCTTGTTTCTTATGCATTACAACAGATAGAAAGCAATAATTGGTTTATTTTAAATATTTATTTATTGAAATTTTCTGCAGCAGCTTTGGATTTATTGGAAATAAAATTATATTTCTACTACCTTTCGCATGCCAACTAGGAAATTTTATATTTCAAATGTTAAGAAGGCTGCTATTTGGTATTTTTATAATTACTCTGCTAGATGCTTTTTATTTTCAATTCTTGATGTAGTAAAAGTAAATAGCTGCTTTTATGTTTTGTATTATTATAACGTTTAAAAAAATGTTTAATTTATTTATAAGGTTAATTAATAATCCAAAGCTAAAATTTAAAGCCAAACTTAAAAATTCCGAACACATAAAACACATTTCTCTCAAATATAAGGCAATATTTCTCTTTGTATTGCCTTTTGCTCATACCTCTCCTTGTCCAACAAAACTCTTCTTTATGGATTTCTACTTTTTGTAAACATAGGTTTAATGGATTATAAAGTACCTGCTTCCCTTAGGGAAGCTCAAAATCCTGTCATTGGAATATGGGAGTTGCTTGGGTTCTCTCTCTCTCTCTCTCAGCTTTACCTTATCCCTTTGTTGCATATAATGATATTAATAATTTAGAATTGAGTGAACATTGTTAACAAAAAATTTACATTAGAATTAAGAAATTAAAATTAAATGTGAAAAAATATGAAAATTTAAGGGGATGGTGGACCTTCACAATGTCAGATTTTTGTCAAAATTACGATTTTGATTTTTTACACTAATACTATTCCTTATATTTCATAAAATAATTATGTTAAAGACTTTTGTCATTTTAATTAATAATTGCTGAATTATTTTTTGTTTTAGTCAAATAAATGTTTAAAATGCACTTTTCTTAGCTCGCAAATTTTCCCTTTTCGTAGTTACGTAAAATGCTCCTTGCGTTTCAAATCACGGCATATCTCTTTAAAATTTTAACAACTCGTAAAAGAGGATATAATTCACAAATTTGTGCATTAGTTTTTTTTAAAAAATTTAACGGATCCTATTTTGTGTTATTTTGAATACCTTGAATGTGGGATGATTGGCGAAATATTCCATATAGTATAGAAGATTTATCTTTTTTTCAACAAATTTTATTCTGAATTTAAAATCCATTCACAGATATATTTTGTTGTAGTTCATAAATATATAAAACAAAAATTACGTACATATTTTAAAAACTAATGCGCAAGGAGCATTTTTAAAAATAGTTTTGAATTTTTTAAATTTTTTTTAAAAAAAATCAGTTTATAATAGTTTTTTTAAAAAATATATATTAAAATTGTGAAATATAATAATCATTTACTGCATTGATTCCATTTTCAGCGAATTAAGCTAACAATTTAAGAAATTAGTTTTAATGGTCCACCATCCCCTTAAGTGTAAAAAGTGGTGTAATAAACTTTATTTCAATAATGTTTGTGTATGATGTTTGTGTTTAGTTGCATGATTGATTCTATGTTAGCCGCGGACTGGCCCGGCATGCCAGGACACAGAGCGGCCGATTTGATTCCAGGTCGGGTGAAAAAAAAGCGAGTGATGCAGGGAAGCTACTTCATCGAATTCTCCCCACGTGGATAGATGGTGGATTGGAGACCCAACACAAAAGGCTGTGTTTCTTCTCCGTTTATGTATTATTATGAGTTTACGTATTATTATCGTTAGAAGCTGTCTGCTTCTTCAAGAGTTCTGTTCGGGAGATGTGATTGAGCTAGGCATCAGAAAAGAGTGAAGAAGGGAGGGTGAAAAACCCCAAGATGGGGTGTTGACATGATGTGCAGGCTAAAAGATATCTAGCAAGTTTTCTGAGGTGGCTAAGTGTCTATGTAGGCCAGGGGTGAAGTTTGCAGCTTGGGCGATGGGGTTGTTGCTCTGGAAAAAGGACGAGACTAGCTCCCTGATTTTATTGTGGATAGGACTGATGTCAAAATCTGCATGAAGGTGTCTCAGGGAGTCGTAGCGGGGCTCATTCAGATTCAGTCTGAGGGCTGTGTTCTGGACGACTTGTAACTCATTTAAATGCATATTGGCCACCGCACCCCAAATGGGACAGCCATACGTTATCAGTTATAAAATCATCAATTCTCATATTAAAAATCAAAACCAAATTGCTGATATAATCATTCTGAAATATGCATTTTCTCTTGAACACAAAATATAGCATTGAGTAAATTTAACCAAAATTATAAACCCGAGATCTCTGAAAACGCTTTTAAAACGGCATCTTTATAACAAGAACACATACACAATAATTGGTGGAGTTTCCAAGTTTGACTGCCCAATCAATAAATATAAATATAATCGAAAAATGAAAATAATTTGTTACACATAGATCGGAAAAACTTTAGAATAAACCATAATGAATAGTAAAATGGTGGTAAGGACCAAATAATAATTAAAAAGAAGTAAAAGCGGGGTGTAGTTGAGTTGAGTTTGGTGTTATATGGCTCAAGAGCCAGTTTTGGCTATACTGCGCCAAAAATTCATAGGTCTGTGGTCTGGACGGGAAAAGAAAAGAAGAAATTGGATGGCAAGATGGAGGGTCGAAAATAGAGAAGGATCACTGGGGTACCCCGGGGTCGTGACACCCGTGTTTACCAAAGATAGTAAACCTCTTGGGAAAAGGAAAAGATCAATAGGGTACCTCGGAATTGTGACACCCGTACCCACCTAAAGAAGGTGAGCCCCCTGAGGAGAAAAGTGGGATGTAAGGCCCATACAGTGGTCAAAATAAGTATTCGACATGCGAAGAGTTCTGCATGTATAGAATTAATAAATAAAAACTGTATGAAAAAATAAAACAACTTTTATTGATTTTAAGTCAACAATCTTCGAGTATTAAATGCAGCATCTTTTGCAATACATTAAAATGTAATAAATTAACAAAATCGCCATTATTACATTCAAAGGCAGTTAGTTATACAAGCAAAAAAAGTGTTCAACAAGACATAAAAATAAGTGAAAATAATACAATTAATATAAAACTAATATCTAGTAGCTCTTCCTCTCCGACGGATTTCTTTAAAACCCTGTGGCATCGATTTAACCAAATTTTCTGTCACCTCTTGGTCAATTTCTGACCATTCCTCTCTAAAGATCTCCTCCATTAGCCAATTGTTCGAAAAATGGCACTCTCTTAATCTTTTTTCCTATATGATCCACGGGTGCTCAATTGGGTTGAGGTCTGGACTTTGGGCAGGTGTTTTTACAACTTTGGGGCAGTTGTATAGCAGCCAAAGCTTTGTATTTTGAGCGGGTTGTTTGGGATCATTGTCTTGGTAAAACTGGTAGTCCTCCTCGATTCCCAGTTTGTCAGCACTGGCACGTAAATTTTCTTTTAAAATCTGTATGTAATACAGAAGGGTCCATTATGCCGTTAATTACGAAAATAATACCCACTCCTGAAGCCGCCATACACCCTCAAACCATTATACCTCCTCCTCCTCCATACATTATTGTCGACACCATATTTCGTTCTTCCAACTCAGCATTGCGGTTTCTGTACACTATAGTTTTGCCATTGCATCCAAAAAGATTAAATTTGCTCTCGTCTGCAAAAATTTACATTGTGCCCGAATTCTACTGGTTTGTTTGCATATTTTCTACCAAATTCCAGTCTTTGCACTCTGTTCTTTTTCGATATATATGGCTTCTTTCTAGCAGTTCCATTATTATGCAGGTAATTTCTGACAGTTTGTGGTGTAACATGTATGTTCAAATAATCCTTGATAACTATTGCTAAATTTGATGCATTAGTTTTGGGTTCTTTTTTAATTTCACGAACAAGCCATCGTTCAGCTGCTTCGGAAAATGTTTTTGGTCAACCAGATCTTGGCTTGTATCAACCAATTTTTGCTCTTTATACTTTTTAACTACATAATGTATACTTATACTTGACCTATTTACAATAGCAGGAATTTTGTTTTCAGATAAACCACTTTTAAAGTGGATTATGGTTAAATTCTTAATTTCCACTGACAATTCTCCTTGTTTTCGGCCCATCTTGCTCACTTCTTCAAACTTTTTAAAAGCCATCAGAAATAGTCAAAATGATTTGAATTACAAAAATTTGCAACCACACTTAATGGTAATTTTGCTTCTCGGTATAAAAATTTATCAAAACCTCCTATGTAGAATACTTATTTTGCTTGCCGAACTACTTTTGAAAATTATAACGGAGATTTTTTTGCTTTGGTTTGTTTTTTTAAACACAAAAACTTCTACATTAGAAACTGAACTGTTATATGCAACAAGTAACAAAACATAGTTTCGTTGTTTTTGCATAGTAAGGTGTTTAAAGTCCATATTCGCAGAAATCGTTGCATGTCGAATACTTTTTTGACTGCTGTATAATATTAAAAGAAAAAAAGAAGGGGAAAAAAAACACTGGGGTGGAACCAGACACATATAAGAAAAATTGTTGGGGTAAAATAAGGCTTTTAATGAAAAAAAATTATATTGGTACCACTACTCCATACCAAACCATTTCATATGGAAAACTCAAAAACATAAATTTCTTCAAAATATTTAAACCGCAATTTTATATCAATATCATTTTTTGAATGAAAATGGATTATAAGAAGTAACATTTATTTGCAAACTATATCATCAGGGACTGTTAATATTTAAAAGTTATCGAAAATATCCCGAAAGGACCTTTTTTTGAGGAAGCTAAAAGACAGAATTTTATTGGAATGAGAAATATAGTGTACTTTTTTTATTATATGATAACTATGAAAATACTCTAAAACACATAAACTGTATAAGATCGTGATGCGAATTACAGACAAGGCTGGAAAAAAACTGTACAATTGACGAGAAACAACAAAATGTAGATTCGTCATTTCCTTACGACATATACAAAGGAGAGAAAAGGCGGTGGTTCGCCACCATTGAAAGAATAATTTATGAAGTACAATTTTTTGCCAGTCAAAAGTTTGACATTCAGAGGAACTAGTACGAAATTAAGGTAATGGTAGTTTTTTAAAGGCAGTTTAGATATTGACCGAATGTGATCTAGTTATTTCAGAAGACTTTAATAATGTCAGTAAATGCAAAAATAACAAAACACGCATTCCACAGTAGTTAGGGCAGCATTTTCAAAATGAACTAATTAATATTTTAGCCGAATCTATTCGTAATGAGGTAGCAGACCAAATATTAGTCACATAGAATAAATAATGTTTGTAATTAGATGTGTAAGCACTACTGATGGTAAGGTATATATTTTAGAATTTTTTTTTTCTAGGAGTATTTAGGAATACAACACAAGAGAAAGGTTTTCAGGTTTGGACACATTCCTTATTGAATCCGAAATCTCTGAAAAAATTGATTTCACCAAAATTATTGACAAATTTGCTTCTCAAAAAGCCAGATAAATTATTTTGTAATTAATTATTGAGTAACCTTTGTAGAAGCACAGATTTATATACTTTTCGTTTCACGAGATTTATCCCTTAGTACTTTTTTATTACATTATATTTTCTGAGTAACTGTTGTGTGTGTGTGTTTTTTTTTTTTTTTTTTGCATTTCTAATTATAAACTGTCTATTCTTATTTCAAAGGTAATATTTTTGCTTGTTTATTATTTTATTCAAGTATTTTGAAGCTATCATAAAATATTAGCTGACCAAAAAATAAAGTTTTGCACTTCACATTTTATATGCATTTTTATTAATGTTTTTACATTTTATGCTGGTGTACATGAGTTTACAACCTCCATATATAAGTATTAAATATATAAGCATTATAATAAGTAAGCAAATATGTATTATAATTAATCATTAAATATAAAATTACTTATAATACTTATCAATCAATAGTAATTATTATAAGTAATTGAAAATATGTCAAAATACAAAAATTAAAGTAGTATTATAAATTGCAATATGAAAAATTCTCTAGAGGGGCGACACATTAAGTCTTCACATGCGGGCGGCCGACACCCTAGGATCAGCCCTGGTCCTTATCGATGTCAGTAAATTCCAAAAGGCATTCTTTGTCATTCGGAGGATCGTTATGAAATCATGAGTGTAATTTTTCGTTAACTTTCTAATTGTTGCTTTTCATACTACCTTGCAGTTATTTAGGCCTGAAAGATACTTATCTTAATCTACTGCAGCTATTTTATTTTGTATTTGATCAAATACAAAGAGCTGTCTATATGTTCTTAAGATACAGATATTAACTCATATAATACAGATAATTCTTTTTCATTTAATACGATTATGATCTTCAATTTACAGATCTTTAATTCATATTGAGCTCATGAGGTTTTTGAAAGGGATATGAAGCTTACAAATTTCGTGATTCCTTTGCAATACTTATAATTTCACAATTATCATAAGTTTTTATGAGAAAATAAACACTCACTAAATACGCTTAACGCATTAAAACGAAATTGAAACTAGCACATTTTATGTCATTAGAAATACAAACAATGTAAAAAGAACACAGTAAATACAAACAATGTAAAAAGAACACAGTAAATACACACAATGAAAAAGAACACAGAAGGAAAAACAAACTCGGGCACTTTTAATGATGAGAAAATAAACACTTCCTGTCAGGATTTCTTCGTTTTTTTATATATATTTTTTGTATCTATGCAGCATAAAATACTTCTGAGACTTTGAGATGAATTGTACTACGTATAAAATCAGAAGGCAAAAATTCAAGCATAATCATATTAGTTAACATGCAAGGAAAGATTTAAAATCAGAACGAAGAAATAAAAAGCATTATTAGTGTGAACACACATCACTAAATCAATCTTTTCTTGAAACACATTGCTATTAAGTATTATTTGGTGCTTCCAAAAACCCCTATTTTAGAAATATACGTTATATATTGCAAAAATTATGAATTCAGAAGTTAGTTTTTTTCCACTCAGCAATATAATCATCTTTGAGAAAAAAAACAAAAATTAATTAGCCTCTTCAAGGTTTTATCATCATACAAATCTGCAAACTGCATCATTTCATCACTATTTCCGCAATCCATATTGAAAACCAGAAATTGTCGGCTCCAATTTACCATGTTTAAGAGGGAATATCTGTGAGCGAGAGCGTAAAGTGCTATAGCACTGTCGAGGTCGAGTGTAGTATCAGTCACAGAGCCTAAATACAAGTATTCGATGAAACGACTTAAAGTGAGGGAGTCTACACCTTCCATCTCCACGATTCCAAATTTATTTTCTTTCATGTCACTTTCGAACATGGTGCTGAAGACAGGAGATTGGCAACAGAGGAGAGATTTGTGGACAAGAAAATCTTCATTTTTGCAGCGTAGGATCAAATCGCATCCCTTTCGGCATGACCTAAAGAATGTTTCTAAGTCACTTTTTAGACAGTGGCGAAGTTCCTTGGAAGTTTCGGTAGGTGAATCAGAAAAATACTCCTGAATCCCACCAAATTCCTCATAAAATGTTATCTTTATTTCAATTCTAAAGCACACTGGAGAATCATTTTTAAAATGAAGCGGATCTTTTTCATCTAATATGTCCGAAGGAAAATAATCATTTAAATGCCACCAGATTGCCACTTGGCGATCAGATTTATGTTCGATTTGCTTACGTATTCGAGGAATATTTGATGTGTTCTCTAAAGTAAGAATGCATTTTATATGCATGTTGTGTTTCTTTTCTTTTAAAAATATTCCAATTGGATCAGTTTTTGAATTCATTTGTTCCCAAATAAATTCCTCTGAAGTTCCTTCGGAAATTTTACAGAACACGATCATCGAAAAAGGAAATGAAGGTTTCAATATTTCTACGTATTTCTTCATTTGGTTTTCAACACGTGTAATGGCGGAACAACGCCTTAAGCCAAACGAAGGACTCCTCCACAAGTTTAACAAGATACTGATCGAATAGTTCGCCAAATCACTTTCTGAAAACATTGTGTCAGACCATGTTGTTGTTCCGATGAGTAAAGTCCTTCCCACAAGTTTTGGTACCACAGCTCGCTGTAATACGAACTTTACGTTTCCATTCGGCATTTTAAGTGTAACTGTGCCATCTAACCTCAACTTGGCAGGTGCTCTAATCCACTCGGTGACCTTCAAATAGCACGCGACGCGCTTTTCTTTCTTATGAATTTCTTTGAATAAAGCAAGACGGAAATACACATTTGAGCCAACTCCAGCAATCTTGAAAGGAGGACTTTCCAGGGGTTCTGTCTGGGTGAGGAAGAAGAGGGCAAAATTTTGAATTTTCCAACAAAATCTGTTGATCTTTTTTCCGATATTCATCTTGATTCTTTGTTCCAGCTCAAATTCTAACAGAACACCTGAGACGCTTTTGACTCTCACACAAACATCCTTCAATTGAATAATCCGTTCGTAGAATCTCTGTTTAACAAGTTGCTTTCAGCATTCATTGAATTTTTAGACTCTTCTTGCGTTTCAGTGCACATGTATCGTACAAAAAGGTCTGAATCCTTGAAGGTATCGCCAGCTACTTGATTTACAGAAGGAAACCGGTCTACTTAAGCGTACAGATGACTGCTTTTAACTTGATCCTATTGAAAAAAGAGAAACACTTTTATATTTTCACATAACGTTTCATGTAACTTAAGTTCTAGTGAAGTAGTTTATTAAATTCTCTCTCTTTTTTTTTTGGTATTTACTACTTAAGAATCGATTTTCATATAAAACCCCCCGGTATGGAAATTTTATAAGGAGTGAAATTTGTACAAGCGAAAACAAAAAAACGTTAAGCTGTGTTCTGTGCATGCGCCAAGTCGCTGTCGAAAGGAAGTAGGAAAGAGTTCCTACTTTTTCATCGTTTTCAAATTACGATCATTTCCTTCTTACCGAAATTTAACCAAAAATAATCACAAATTCGGAAAGATCTATTATTTCGCCACGATACGGTATAATTTTTTTTTTCTACAAAATGAAAATATTTTTCATTTTGTACTATTTTTTCAAAAAGGAGTTAATGTTGCTTCGTTTTTATGAAAAGAATTTTTTAATCATTCTGTGCGGATTTCTTATCATTGTAAGGAATCGATATTCTGTACTAAAAAAAAGTTTATACTTTGTGTTTTAGAGAGAGAGAATCAGTGACTTAAAATATAAAATACCAAAAAGGTGTTTTTTTTTTAATTTTTTTTTTATGATTTTTCAAACAATATACTCAACATTTTAATTAAGCATTTAATAACTTCGTCATTTATAAAAATAATCCCAGGTAACTTTTTTCCATGTGTCAAACGTTATTATCCGCGTTTTGTCCAAAGATAGAAAAAATTGCTTAAGAGTTACGGATTTTAAAAAAAAGTTTGTGTTTTTCGTCTAAGACCTTTTTTTTTACAAAAATTCATTTGCACAGTTTTTTTTTTGCCTCTTTTGTTTAAAAATTATCGTTGTTTGGCATCGATGTGTAAAATTTGGAAAGTATAACTTAAATACTAAGCCCTCAAAAAGTTAAAAACTTTAAAAAAAATTCCCAAACTATGTTTATTGTCGTTTCGCCTGCTGACGTCATTGGCCTTCGAAAACCGGTTTTTGAGCCAAACGAATTTTTTGTGAGTTTTAACCGAAAGCATTATTTTAAATAAGTTTATAATAATGTAAATAATTATTTGCAATACATGTAAATGTCGTCTTTGTATGTTATCTTAAGATATAATGAAGCATAAAATAGAATTTTGTGAAACTCATTTAAAAATTTATCAATATTAAAATTTATTATCCTTCGTAACACTTTTAGTTTACTTAAACATATTTCGATGTGTATTTGAAAAAAATACGTTATTGCAACGTTTCTCGAACTGTGGGGCGCCCCCCTGGAGGGGGGAGGCGAGCATATCGAAAATTAGATTTAAAAAAATAATTAATATACTAGAATGAAACAAAATACTTTCAGACATAATAAAAAATGCACTCTGATATAATTTATACATATCATCTACTTTTATTTGATTTGCTGTAATCCCATGAAGAGATATTTTTTATTACGTTTTTTTTTTAACCTAAAATTTTACTGAAAAAACAAACCCAGACCCAGAATCAAAAAATTTAGGAAGATAAAAAATTCATCACTGTTATTATATTTGAAATACTGTACATTATAGTTGTAGGCAGCAGAATAATTTGCTGATCATCTGTTTGACCTTCTAAGTTATTGATGCAGTTAGTTATGACCTCTCTCTTATGTGTATTTCTCTGTTGCGTTTTTTTCCATGTAAAGGAGTTTTATGATAGTTGGAAAACCACAGAGAGCACTTTGAAGGACTACTTGGCCAAGATTTATTTTTAAGAATATTTTCAAACATATAAAGCATAATGAAAAACATTTTACACAATTTTTTAGCAGTAACATCTATATTAGTTTATCGAATGCACTTTTAACTCGGAAGTGGTAGCGTGGGGTACACAGATCACGAAATCGTTAATTCTCGCAAAACTGTTTATTTGTTACCAAAGAAAAATTGAAAAGTCCTTGAAAGTAGGCAAGTTTACTTTCTCTTAATTAAATTATTCACTGGAATCACGATTTATATCGTGTTCAATAAAAATAATTATATATATAAAAAAAAAAAAGGATTGGGGTGACTCAATCATCCCACGTGGCTATTAACATTAGTATCGAGTGTGTGCCTGCTCCCGGGATAAAACATTGTGAAGTCTTCTCGCTTTAAATATTAAAAATAACTCAATTATTCTTCATCGGAATTTTATATTATTTTTCATTATTTAACAGTAATTCTAAATGCTAATTCTGTAAGGCTTAAAATTACAACTCGCTTAAAACTAATTATAATATGAACATTCATTTTAAAATATCATTTTACATTTTCGTAAACATTGTCGCGCATTTGGGTTTACTCTCCTGACAATTCAGCTATTATATCAAGAATGTTTTAGTTTTTTAAAAAAATGAACTCGTGTGGAGAGCGGGTACTTCAGACAGTATACTTTTAATGTATCAGTGTGCTGTACAAGGTATTTTATAACTAATTTATTAATACTAAATTAAGAGCAAGTTTAATAAGTAGTAGCGACTTCCATGGGCTTGTCTTGCAGAGGAATGTTTTTCAAAGGAAGGTTTAAGATTAGAAATTGACACTCTGAGTACTTTTTCTATATTTGGCCGAGATCTATATTTTATCTTCAAAGCAGCTACCGCATTTTGCAATTGTTCCAATTTAAAAATTCGAGAAAGAAAAATAAAATATGTATTACTTAAAAGTAACAAAAATAAAAAATTTAATATACTTATCTTATAAATTTGTACGGTTTATAAAAAAAAAAGTAAGATCGTATTGTAGCTTTAGCGTCAAAGTGCATTATTATTGCCTTCAGTGCATTATTGTTGCATAAGGGGGGGAGGCGTGATAAAAATTATGATTGAAAAGTGGGTCGACAGTATTGAAAGTTTGAGAAGCACTGCGTTACTGAGACATAATATACAAAATTGAATTCCCAGATATATTCCGTTCAATAAGCATAACTTTTAAAGAGAAAGTGATCGATTTAAAACTGTTACTTAAAACAATAATAATTATTCTTTATTTCGAAATCTAGCCTTAGTATTTACTCTAAAATGTTCCATTAATAGTTGTCCCTTTAAGGGCATGTAATCTCTTTTTTTTGCCACTTTCAATAAACTAAATTTTTGTTTTAGGGTCATTTTTTAAGCAAATGGTTGTCACGAGAAATTGGAAAAGGATTATTAATAACCAGTTTTATAATTTTAAATAACAAAAGGGAAACTATTGTAACATAATGAACATGTTTTTTTAAAAAAATACATTTTACATTGACGCGTTTCCATTTTTCCCATAAAAATTTCTTCCATTTGTCAACCATTCCCTTAACCCTTTAACAGGCCATTTATTTCTAGTAAAAGTATATTAAAATATTTATGGAAATGAGATCGATTTTTAAGAAGAGAAACTCATTTAGCCTATATAAAACTAAGGTATCCGACTACGTTCGGAACCGTGATTTTGCAAAAGCGTATAAATAGATAATATTTATGATATTTAGTGTCACTTAGATTAGAAAATGTATATAAAATTGTTTTAAGAATAGTATTACAATAAAAAATTATTTATGTTCAATATTTTGACAAAAAATGAACATAGAATGGCCCATTTTCAAAATATTCTCCTTTTGTGAAAAATGCTTCTATTATAATAATATTTTGCCTGCATATATAGCTCAGAGCTCTGCACAGAGACTCAACTAGAATGTTTGAAGTATATAACTTAGAAGTGGGTTTATCCATGTTTTACGATAACAGAGGAGAGAAATTTTAAGAAAAAAAAAATGCCGATAATTATTTCAAATGGTTGTAACTCTGAAAATAACGTGAATTTTTTTAAAATTCATAGTTGAGCCTCTGTACAGAGGTCAGAGCTATATACAGGCAAAATGGACAACAGAGGGGAGAAATTTTAAGAAAAAAATGCCGATAATTATTTCAAATGGTTGTAACTCAGAAAATAATGTGAATTTTTTAAAAATCATAGTTGAGCCTCTGTACAGAGGTCTGAGATATATACAGGCAAAATGTTAGTATAATAGAAGCATTTTTCACAAAAGGAGAACATTTTGAAAAAAGGTTATTCTAAGCAAATTTTTTGCCAAAATATTGTATTTAAATAAATTTTTTTTGTCAAAATGTTCTTAAAACAATTTTATGCATGTGTTCTAATCTAAGTGACGCTAAATATCATGAAAATTACCCATTTATGCGTCTTTTTAAAGTCACGGTTCCGAACGTAGTAGGATACTTTAATTTGATTTTTAACACCACCTTTTTAATAGTAAGTATATTTACCACTGCCCATTGGGACCTATTAAAAAGAAGGAAATTAATGCTTTTTATTACTTTTTTTTTATATTTATAAAAAATATTTTGTAAATTCTACAAATTGGGAAAAGAATTGCATGCTCTATAAAACTTTTTTTTATTCATAGATAAAAAATTACAATATTATTTTTCATGAATTTTCCAGATCAATGAGGAAGTTTTTAATCCTGTTACCATGTCGTAGAGGGGATTGGTAACAAAGTGTGTAAGAGTTTATAATTTTCTTAATGTTCTCAAGTCATTAATGGATGACAGGATAAATTAAATATAACAAAATAGCCTACTGTGTGTAGACATTTAAAAATTAATGCATTTGGTGTTGAGTATACTTACCACGGCCTAAGAAAGGGTTAATTTATGAAGTACGGAAAGAAACAATTGAAAAAACCAAATGTTGAAACGTTTCCATCATTTTGAATGTTTTTTCTTATATAGTAAATATACATCATGAAGATTTGAAATCTATTTTATTATTTTAAATTCTAAGAGTATTTATTGTTATATATATATATAATAATGAATGTGAGCTTTAGCATATACAGAAGGTGATACTAAATTGCTTAAGAAACAGTATCATGTACTTTCCCTCATACTTGGCGGCGATTTCAATATTGATTTCGATAAAAATGAAGGATTGAGATTAGTACAATTTTTAAAATCAGAGCTTAAGGTATCCGACTACGTTCGGAAGCGTGATTTTAAAAAAGCGCATAAATGGATAATTTTCATGATATTTAGTGTCACTTAGATTAGAATACATATATAAAATTGTTTTAAGGACATTTTGACAAAAAAAAATTTATTTAAATTCAATATTTCGGCAAAAAATTAAATTAGAATAACCTTTTTTCAAAATCTTTTTTTGTAAAAAATGCTTCTATTATATTATATTTTGCCTGTATATTGCCTGCATATTGCCAGACCTCTGTACAGAGGCTCAACTATGATTTTTGAAAAGTTCACATTATTTTCAGAGTTACAACCCGTTGAAATAATGATCGGCGTTTTTTTTTTAAATTTCTCCCCTCTGTGTTGAGGTAAAACATGCATAAACCCAATTCTAAGTTATGTATTTCAAAAATTCTAGTTGAGCCTCTGTACAAAGATCTGAGCTATATACAGGCAAAATAAGCATTTTTCACAAAAGGAGAACATTTTGAAAAAAGTTTATTCTAAGTTAATTTTTATCTGAAATATTGCATTTAAATAAAAAATTTTGTCAATATATCCTTAAAACAATTTTATACATGTATTCTAATCTAAGTGACACTAAACATCATGAAAATTTTCCATTTATGCGCTTTTTTAAAATCACGGTTCCGAGTGTAGTCGGATACCTTAATTTAGATTTTGTTTCTTGTAGAGCACTGGGGACGACTAGGTATGGTACAACCATTCATGCGATGCTTTCACGATTCGTAAATCACGTATCTACCTACGTTCACCTATCATACTTTGCCTTTTGTCACAGTGTTTAATAATAGGTAGATTATTAATGTAATTAATATACTCTAAGTGATATTAATAGTGAAGTAAAGCAGCCCTCTTAACAATGTACTATGAGTGACATATTTTTATGTAACATAATTGATGTATATTATTTTATATATATACTAGCTGGTATACCCATTCTTCACCCGGGTGAATTGAAAAATTAAACAATACAGACTGAAGGATAAAGGAGTTTTTCAAGAGTTAATTTTACGGGAATTGTAAATTAAGCAAAAAAAAAGCTTTTTGCATATCTCAGCTAAATAAAAAACCATGTTTGCTGAATTTTAAGTCTGTAGATATAACAGCTGATAAAAAAGATTTTTTTTTTAAATTTATAACGCCCGTAACTCTGTTGTGGGTCGATTTTTGAAAACACCTTCCTTCAGCAAAAATAACACATAGCTACAAATTTTGTGTAATAAACTCTTAGAATAGTGTAAATAATTTGTATCTGGATGTGTAATACTTTAATATTAAATCTCTATGGGCAATATTGAATTTATTGAACTATCTCTCTATATACAATAGTCAGTTCAAAACAGGTCTAAAAACAGTAGGGTAAAACGAATCTGCAGCAGGGGAAGGAGGGGGGTGAGGAACGCGTGACCTTTGACACTGTCGATGGGGTGAGGACTGGGTTGGATGAAACGAAACCCCAAGCAAGGGGTGAGAAGGATGCATGACCTTTGACACTGTCGATTGAAATAAATGATCCCTATTTGAAACGGATATTGTTCACTATTTCATTGGTTTTAATTTTATTTTCGCGGAATTCTAATTTTTTTTTCTATAATAAAAGTAGCCTAAGTTATTCCATATAAGATTAGCTATCTGCTAGTGAAAGTTTCGTCAAAATTGGTCCAGCCGTTTCAGAGATTAACCAGAACAAACAGATAGACAGACAAAAAATTTTAAAAATTGATTTTTTCATATAAGTACCTTATATACTTTTAAATACATTTAGTAAAAAGGTATTAATTTCAAATTACAAACAGACACTTCATTTTTATTTATATGTATAGATTATTTTACCGAATCAATAGGAAAAATGTGAATAAAATAAAAAAAAAAATACATGCATGGTTTCAGTGTTATATGCGTTTATTTACCCTGTTTGCTTACTGTATAATCAGACAACCGCACCAAAGGAAGAAACTCCAGTCGTGTGTCGGAAGTGACACACGCATTTTTTTTTTTTTTTGGGGGGGGGGTAATTTCTGAGAAATATTCTTCGTTAATCGTTGCTAAGTTGGGAGCGTGTTCCTTTGGGAGGCATGAAATAACAGATAAGGAGGAATAAAACGTTTAACAAAAATGTAATTTTCACGATATAGAATTTTAAAGTAAGAAAAAAAAAATACATGCATATAAATTAGTCTTATAATAAAAGAACTTTACTTACCTTTATCACTCTTTATATCGATATAAACATTTATTTTAATTGAAGTTTCTCATTCTTCCACAAATTGAATATACCTACTGAGGAGACATCAGATTAAGATTTTTTTTAAAAGCATAGTAACATAAATTTTGGAAGTCGTTGGTCTGAATTTAGCAAAAGACTACAAGGGAGCAGAGGGTCTTTCCAAGCTCAGAACTTCAATGAATTCCCCATAATATTTGACCAGTTTGCAGGAAGGGGTTCGCATGAGGGGAGAGTCAGTGCAAGGTCATTTGGAAAGAATTCAAGATAACCATGGCCTTACACCAAACGAGGGATTATCTGCAAACGCGCATATCTGGAACAACCGTTTCTGGAAATTTTACAAGAAGCTGTGAGGGTGAAGTGCTGCCGTGAACAAAACGATACGCTCTGACGTCACTGGTCTTATCTTTACACTGAAAAATTACTCGTCGATTTTTCGAGTTAAGAAAACGAGTATCCAATATTATTTCTTTTATTCCGTTCGCGCTTTTATTGACGATCGTAAGCAGAAGTGGATTGTCCTTATGTTTAAAATATTATACGCCAGTAATGTATTATACACAATTAAAATATTATACACCATTTTTGAGGCATTTGACAAAGCCGAGGCTGCCATCTTGTTTATGACGTAGGGAGTTGAAGAACCCTATTGGCTGGAATCAGGACCGATTAGGGTGTTGGTCGCCCGCATGCGAAGACCTAATGTGCCGTTCCTCTTGAGAAGTTTTCATTATTTTGACAAATATATATATTTATTTACATATCTTAATACTTACATATTTACATACTTTTTATAATACATATTTACTTACTTTTTATAATACTTATATATTTAGTTACTCATTACAATACTTATATATTTAATTATTCATTTAATACTTATATATTGAAGTTATAAACTTATCTACCTGTATAAGAGTAAAAAATAAAACACATAAATAAAAACGCAAACATAAAATTTAAAGTGCAAAACTTTTATTTCTTTGGTCAGCTAATAGGTTATGATAGTTACAAAAAACTTTAACAAAGTAATAAACAAGCAAAAATATTTCCTTTAAAATAAAAATAGACATTTTATAATTAGAAAAGCAAAACAACAGTATTTATTCAGAAAATATAATCTAATAAAAAAGTACTAAAACATAAATCTTTGTGAAACGAAAAGTATATAAATCAGTACTATATTACGAAGACTACTTAATAATTAACTATCAAATAATTGTTGTGGCTTTCTGCGAAGTAAATTTGTCAATAGAGAATGTGTCCAAATCTAAAAAAGCAAGTTAATCATACTTCATAGGTAATTTTCCAAATTGCTGTCAATTTCGAAGATCCATCTAGTGATGAGGATGGTATACTTGACCCCTTTGTTGAGTCATAAGAAATAGATGTGTAATTCCGTTACGTGCTTACGGAACCATAGGTCGCAGGCTCCAACCAGCACATTGGTGACCTTGGCTGAAAATAAAAAAATGCAAAACCTTCTAATCTGTTGTGGCACAATCTACTCACAAAAACAACAAAAGTCATGACTCATTTGACGCAGCAAACAAAATCGTCAGAATCACTTGACGCAACCACAATAATTCCCACGCTCGCTATAACAAATATCTCGTTCGTTCGCCTTTCACCGATTCACTGGTGGGGAAGTACTGTAGCAGTATCACATGTACATAAGCCAGAAACAGCCTCCGGATAGGGGTGATCACTTTTGTATTGTTGTATGTTACGTGCTTTCAGAACCATAAGTCGCAGGTTATATCCAGCACAGATGTGCTCATATTCTTTTCGAACGCTCTCTTTAATTCTAAAAAAGATTTCCAATGGACAGTAACCCCACCCAAAGAAAGTATGAGGTCATTGATCTAAAGAGATAAAGTGAGTGTGAGTGAACGACTTGAAGTGTGGTGTTAATCACACTCCTTTTGAGTGTGACTATATTGTAAGAGAAAGAAATACTTTGTGACCACATAAAAACTTACCAAGATAAGTTCAATTTTTTGACTCAATAATTTTTCAATTTTAGGATCATAGCTAGATAATTTAATTTGAAAATGTCCAATATAACTCAACAGCAATCAATACAGTTGTCTAAATTAATTTATTTTACATTATCATAAATTTGTAACCACAGACAAAAAAAAACAAAAAAAAAAAAAAAATAAATAAATTTTTTTTAAAATTTAATAAATTTTTTACCCAATAAAAAAAAAAAAAAAAAAAAAAAAAAATATAGAAATATTTATTACAGTATTCTATAAATTTGTACTAATTAGAACAGTGTTTACCCAAATAAATTAACAGCACACAAAACAGATTAACATTATTAATTGATACTGTATTATATCAGAAAGACCTTAATTATAAATCATTCTATAATTATAAAATATTAATCAATTCACTGTATTTATTACTTGTTGTTCACAATAAAATAGAACATCCGTAGAAAAATAAAATACAAAAGTCTAATGAATTATCATTACAGTTCAAAAAATGAGAAAAATGGAAGAATTTTTAATTCGTTTCAGTGTTTGGATTTGCTGCAGCAGGAATTTCAGGATAAAACTTTGCAAAAGACGCAAGATTTGTTTAACACTAAAAAATGAATAAAAAGAATTTTAATACATTTAAGCTTAAATTAAAAACTTTACAAATATGAATTAAAGTAAAAAATATCAGTTGAACTGACTGATGAAGAAATGCTTAATTTGAAATTAAGTTTGTCCTATTAGTGAAAGCAGACAGAACGATGACTAAGATACTACACAAACATAACTTGAGAGCTCAAAGCCTTGTGCATTAGATTAAATAAACGTCTGCACGTATCATGATCACAAGAAAAAATTTTTTAAAAATTATATAGCTAAAATTTATAAAGAAAATATGCCTAATGGAGTTAAATTAAAACTGAAATATTTAATATAAGTAATGTTCATGTGGAAATACTTAATTTTTATCAACTGAAATGTGCATTCTTTAATCTTTACTTTTTTTTAAAAAATAAGTTATTGATTTAAACAATTAAGAGTAGGAAACCTCTATACTGACAATATTGAATTGGCTATTTTCGATGTACCTTTTCTCAAAATCTGTTATATGTACATGTTTGAAATATTTCATACAATTCAAGTACACCTTTCTCATTATATACTGAAATGAGCTTTTAGCTAATTTTGAATTTTGTCATAATGTATAAAATATTCTATCAAACATAGTGAAATTTGACTCACTTTTCACATAAAAAAAATTTGTAAAAATAAATTTTTGAATTTTTTTACAAAAAGCTCATTTCAGTATATATTAGCCATCATTATAAATGTATCATAAAAAAATTACATACCTGTGAACAGTAGTTTCTCAGAAAAGGTACATCGAATATCAAAATTTACATTTTGAGATAAATTGATTTTAATGTATACAGTGAGACTTCTAATCGGATAGGAAATTAAAAAAAATAAAAGGCTCAGTTTGCAATAAAAGATACATGTTTTGGTTTATATCAGACGTTTAACTTTTAAGCAAAAACGAAGTATTTTGTTTACATTTTTCGCCATTCAATTGGGCTTGGCCAGTTTCATGGATTATTTAAAAATAGATTTTAAGAGCTTCTAATTACCCTAGAGGTTAAAGTAAGGTATTTTTAGAAAGGTTAAAATCGATACAATTTTAAAATGTAAAAATCTCAAATTGTCAAAAAAAAAAAAAAATGATTTTAGCTTTTCAACACCCTTTAAATTTACTACAAAAACAAGTAATATAAAAAAATTATAAGTCAATTTTTACTTAAATCAACGAAGAAAAATTTTATTTTAGTAATTAATTTTTATTAAATAATTACAATTAATATAAGTGTGTATATACATATGACAGAATCACAATACTAAGTGACAAATTAGAAAGCGATTTTCCTTGCCATTTTCCTTTCTATATAGGGTGTTGGACAATTTTTGTTTGTTTGTTACTATTTATACATTCATTAAATTTAATTATTATAATAAAATAGTATAGTAAAAAGAAATAACATTTTCAGAAGTTAGGCCATCTCAGGTGGGATTCGAACCCATAACCTTTGGATTAAAAGACGAACGTGTTATCCATTGCACTATAGAGACACAACAAACAAATTTCCTCTTTATATACGGTGTTAGACTATTATTTTTGTTTGTTACTATTTATTCATTTTTTAATTTAATTAATTAATTAATATTTGAAAAAACTGCATGAACATCAAATGTCATCCACAACAAGTTTAAAAAAATGTATTTGAACTTGAATGGATGAATAGAAAGTATTTTATTAACGATTGAAAATGTGAACAAGATATATGTATTTAAATGAATATGTATTGGGAGAGAGTGAACTAATAGTAGGAATTAAATTAAAAATATTCAAAAAAAAAAAAAAAAAAATGGTTGTCATTTTAATGAAAACTAAAGCTAATTCTTTTTGCATCATTATTTTAAAATAAAATACCATAAATTACAGAGAGAAAGAACGTTACGTTTTAAAAATAACTTTTGCATAGACTTAAGAAGTATTTCATAATTTTCACAAATTCAGAATGTTAATAGTTCTAAACGAGCTAAAATATGCTTTTAAAAGATAAATATTTATTCTAAAAATTGTGTCTATAAAATGAGACTGCATTCTTCTTTTTATGGAATTTCATTTCGTAAAAAAAAACAACTTAAATTTGGAATTTTATAAAAAATTTTCATAAAAAATTTCAACTTGCTGGGACTTTTTTAAAAAAATTAAATCCTCTAATTTTAAATGAGTGTCTTAAAGAATTTTCACTCGACACTTTTAAAAGTTTTCCAAAACAAATAAAAAAAATTTTAAATCCTTGAAAAGTGAAAATGAAATAGGATTAAAAATATGAATTATAAAAGATTTATGAATAAAGGCATACTGTAACATATCGAAAATTTTAACATAGCATGTCTACCAATTAAGTTACTATTTACTACTTACATAATATTTCTTACACATAAATATTTCTAATTTTAACCCTTTACTTCGCACTGTTGCATTTCTGCAACATATGATTTATTTTAATTTAACAGACTCAATATTTTTTTTAATTACCTACAAATCCCTTATATGAGGAGAAAAAAATACTGCAGCGAAATACATGCTAATTTTGTCACTAGATGGAAGTACATTTTTTCCAGAAATCACAACAATTATAAAAATCTCTGATGCCTCAAGAACTGTGTTTTTGCTATAAAAAGAATCCCTTATATTTTATGCTTCCTCTTGTTTATTGACGAAATAAACTACCAGGTAAGAAATTTAAACATTTTATGATGAATAATAAAATCCTCATATAAAAAAAAGTTTTGTAATTTACAGCACTACTCCGCAATGTTGCACTTCTGCAACAAACAAAAAGATGACTGAAATTCAACTTAAAACTGATTAATTATTTTTTTTTTCATATTTTTCCCTTTTATTATTACTTGAAAACTAGCTGATATAATTTTTTCATAAAAATTTAAAAAATTGCGAAGTTAAGGGTTAATATGCTTGTAATTTTTAAAATTACGATTTAATTTTCAATTTTTTGAAACCTCATTCCTTCATAAAATAAGTATATAAAAATCCATTTATTTAATATTAACCTCAAAGAATTTTAACTAAATTGTTAAAAATTGTTTGTTAGTAAATTAAAAATTAAATTGTTATTAAATTAAATTGCTTATATTTTCAGCTCTCGAGACAAAATTAACACCCTCAAGACCCAACTAAAAAAATATGACATTGAGACAAAAATTTAATCCCGGGATTAGTTTTTTTAATCCCACCCGTGATTGGAAAAAACACCGGGATT
>BMAV01010012.1:96531-112265 GCA_019973955.1 Trichonephila inaurata madagascariensis
TGTTAGTCTCTTTTTTTGTATGCAGTAAATTTAATAATTTTAATTAAATAATACAAAATACATGCTGTACTTTCTAAATATGTATCATAAATGACATAAAATGTTTTTCATATTTAAATGCAAGTGTTAAAAGTTCTCAAGTTAACAAGTGTTCTCTACACCCCGCGAGTAACCACGGTAGCAAAAGCAGGCGCGAGTGACCCCGGGTTAAATGTCATTCAGAACAATGCATTTAGGTGAAAAATATATCTCTGTGTGAGTTACTACAAAAACAAACACAAAAAAAAAAAAAAAAAAAAATGCAGAATGTGAAATGCGACTGCAGATAATTTCAATAGACTTTAAGCGTTTGTGTGAAAAAATGCAAGCATATATCCCAGTTACCAAATATAATTCATGGGCAGGTGAAATTTGGATCACAAATGAGTATTATAATTGAGTAAATTATATTTTAAAATTAAATTAAGATTTTTTAAATATCAAATATAATACTTCTTTTTAATTATCTTTCATTAAGTATCTTTAACATGTTGATCTACTTTAAGTATTGTTTTAAGATATATTCCTCTAAACAGTGGCGTAACGAAGAATATTGGGCTCCCTCTCGACGCAGGGGGTGTACTTTACGCCACCGCTTCTAAATATGTGTGAGTGGGGATGGGGAGAGGAATGTTGTTCCATGAAAAGACCTAAATGTTTTAGGGGTTTTATGAGTCAAAAAAGTTCGAAGACCACTGCCACAGAGTTTTAAAATGTAGCCTCTCCCCCTCATGAGAGAGGTATGTGTAAGTTACTGCCTCCATCTACTAGGAAGTCCGAAACTAATAAAAATTACAAGGACATCCCGGATGCACCGATTTTTTTCTTCAGCAAAACCATAACGCAGTCAAAGCAGAAAAAAAGTTTTACAATAAAATTGGTCCTTCAGTTTGATAGTTAAGCAACAAAAGCAAATTACTCGAAACATTACAACAACTACAAGCAAGCGCACACAGGAATTTTTCAAGGGGGGGGGGGGGTCAAGGGTTGAAAGTTCACCATTCTTGCATCATGCTGTTTTTGATTTTGTCGATTTCCAGGAACAAAACACAGTAAAAAACTAATTATTGAATAAATAATTAGCATTAATTAATAAAATTAATCATTATTAACAAATATTTAATTAAATTTTACGTATTATATACTTAGAATTATAACCAATCGGAAAAAAATCATGGGCATTGGGGGGTCCGGGTCCCCCGGGCCCCCCCCCCCCTTTGTGTGCGCCACTGACTACAAGGGAAAAAAAACAAGTGGACAGAGAGATTTTAGTGTGTTTTTTCTTTTGGCTAAATTTGATATACCTTTCAATTAATGCATATTGTCGTTATTCAAACGATATTCATACAAGTAGAAGTTCTGATGGGAATTTTCGAGAGGAAGATCTTACACTGCATTCTTGGTGCGATCCAAGTGAATGGATCATGGAGAAGACGATCTAACTTAGAACTTTACAAAATTTACAAACAACCTAATATTGTAAAGTTTGTCAAATTACGGAGACTTAAATGGGCTGGTCCTCTGGCTAGAATGAATGAAGATCGTTGCTGCAAGAAAATCTTTCTGGCAATGCCCATGGGAAATAGACCTCGGGGCAGACACCCGTTAAGATGGATTGACTGTGTTGAGAAGGACCTAAAAATTTTAAAGGTCAAAAATTGGAAAAAAAAAGTTTCTAAAAGTAGAGATGCCTGGAAAAGACTACTGGAGAAGACCAGGGTTCACCCAGGGCTGTCGAGCCCTTGAAGAAGTTCTAAAGCATAATTTTAGCAAGCATTTCAATTATGTAAAAAAAAAGAAGAAGAAAAAAAAAAGAGTAGGGAACACAAGGGTGGTTTGTTTAACAAAAGAAACACGAAGCCCCTAATAAAAACCCCCCTACTTATATTTTTGTAAGTCTCCGATAAAATGTATTCTACTTCACGCTTTTGAGTGGGAGGATACGGGAGATACGAGGTCACGAACCAAAGGGGTCAGGGGCTTAGAAGAGGGATAACGACTTGGAAAGTGGTGTTAATCGCACGCATTTGTGTGTCACCTCAGGGGCGGCTCTAGGGCCGGACAAAGCGGACCCTTGCCCGGGGCGGCAAATTTTAAGGGCTGCATTTGTATCAAACTTGAAAAATATTTTTTTGTTACAAAAAATTTGATATATTTTTAAAAATATTTCTAGGTGTTAATTTGCATTTCATTTAACGTATCTTATTCTTTTACTTTGTACTCTGAAAATTTTATTACAGTTTTCTTTTATGTTCAAACTTGAAGGGTTCGAGGCGGGAGTATATGTTAAATCACGAAATTTCATATGTTTACACATCTTTCACTAGTAACTTTCTCCCCGTTCCGGAGTGAGATCACGACGGACATTTCTTTCACCCTTACGACGTCCGGTTTCAGCTATTCAAAAGGGGACAAGGGTAATAAGAGGTTATGGTAGATAGAGAGCCATAGGAAATGTTTTATTTTAGTCTTGAGTGTAGTTCTAAAAGTTGAAAAAACCCTTGTAATCCCCACCATTAATAGACTATTTTTCGAAGAAATTGGGCTTCTTAAGTAGACAAATCCTTCTTTTTCATTCTTCGCTCGTTTGCAATAATAACAAGTAATTATGCCCTTAATTTCGAATTATTTTGAATTTTCAGGACTTACAATAATATATATATATAAAGAGAGAAAGGGGGTGACATTGGAGAAAGGAGCGGTATTTTCTATTTTTGTCCGGGGCGGCAAAACCACTAGAGCCGGCCCTGGTCACCTCACTATCTAGTGGGAGAAATAAACAGAGTTTATACAGTCTGCAGAAAGAAGTTGTTCTACTTTACAGGGTCGTGCAGTTACTCTACTGTAGAATAACAGATTGTGAGCACATAAAAGTATACAAGATAAGTTCAAAACTTTGACACCCTAATTGCAATCAGGAACACAGACAGATAATTTAGTCGAAAAATATCCAATATATAATATAACAGTAATCAAAAAAATTTGTAAATTAATTTATTTTGAATTTTCATTAATTTTGTGATACCGCCCCCCTTTGGTGACCGTATCTTTGATTGTCCTCGTTAGCTAGAGGTGTAGGGTTTGCAAAAGGAATAGATATTTTTGATTCTCAATATGACTTTATTAAGAATAGAACTTAAATGTCTAACAATTTAGATAAATTTAATTAAGCGAGAATCTATAATGAACAAACACACAGTGATAGTTAAAATGAATCTTATAATTTTGATCACTCTCTCTAAGTTATAATTATTTAATTTGCCTACTCTCACTTCTAATAATATTACTAGTCCTAATATCAAATAATCATTCCTACCTTAATCCAAACATAGATTCAATCTTTATGTGGAAACGTCTGGACGCGCGTGCAATGGTATGCACCTTGTTTTAATGGCTTGTTTTCCAGGTAACTTCACGATTGGCTGCCGATTCCCACTAGTCTCTTTCATACATACCATTCCCCAAAATTGCCATCTCACTTACTGAAACTTCTGCTATCTTATTTGCATTTCTTTTTCACCTTTCGCTTCTTGGGTTTCGGTTGGAAAAGGGTTGCCATTAATCTTGGCCCCCAAAGAACGCAGAGGTTATGTTAAAGAAAAGACGCGTGAGCCCGTCACAATTTGTAATTACACAAATGGAAAACAAGTATTTAAATATTTATTACTAATTAGGACAATGGTTGCACACATAAACTAACAGTATACAAAAAAAATTAACATTAATTGATTACGTATTAGATCAGAAAGGGCTTAGTTAAATCATACTATGCTTATAAAATATTAATCAATATAATGTATTGCTTATTGTTCACAAAATAAGAGAATATTCGTACAAAAATAAAACACAAGAGGTCTAATGAATTATCATAACAATTCAGAAAATGAAAAAGAAAAGAAAACCGAAGAATTTTTAACATTTTTCAGTGGTCGAATTTGCTACAGGAATTCTAGGATTCAAATGTTCATTATCTGTCCGTCTATGACGGAAAAATAAAAAAATATAATACATGTAAGCTTAAATTCAAAACTTTGACACATGAATTTGTGACATATCACGCGTCCTTTCTCTAACATAACCTCTGTGTTCTTTCACGGCCATGATTAATGGCAAATCTTTTCCAACCCAAATCCAAGAAGTGAAACGAAGGATAGATGCAAATAAGATAACCTTTAAAAGGACAGAAGTTTTAGTGAGCATGATGGCAATTTAGAGAAAGTTCAGTTTAGAGGAGATAGAAGTGTTGATTGACGGCTTACCTAGAATCACGACACAATCTAGCCATTCAACCAAGGTACATACCATTGTACGCCAGCCTAGAGAAATATCCGAAGTGGATTGGACGTTGCGTAGAAAACAAGGTAGGAAGATTATATTCTGAACGCGAATATATTATTGAGATTGAGAGTAGGCGGATATAGTATAATTGTATTGATAAGTGATCTTATTGCGCGATCTGTGTTAATTCAGACTACGTGTTTTGGTTTATTCTCACTTAATATAATTTTGTTCGATATCTAAGTAATTTAAGTTAAATTCTTAATAAAAGTCATTAAGAATTCTAAAATGTTTCATCATTTCGAGAATCCCACACTTCTAACTTACGCTGAAACCCACGATATGGTCAACGAAGATCGACCATGTCGCAAATTGAAGTAAAACGTCAGTTGAGAGACTACTAAATAAATACTTAATTTGTAATGAAGTTAGTGAAAGCAGACAGAACGACGACAAAAACGCAACTAGAGTGCTCAAAACCAAATGCATTAGATTAAATAAAGCCCTAAGTGTATCATGATCACTCAAAAACAGTTTTTTAAAAAATTTACTCAAAAAACATGCAAATGGAGTTAAATTAACATTGAAAATATTCAATAAAAATATAGTTTATATAAAAATACTTAACTTTTTCTCAACTGAAAAATACATTCTTTAATCGTAAAAAGAATGGGAAGTTTTCATTTATTGCATTAAACGATAAGAATTCATTGAAAAAAAAAATATCCCTCAGGAAAAAGAAAACTCTTGAGGTTCTAATGAAAATTGTAAGAAAATCTGCAAACTACATAACTGATTCTTTTGACATCATTATTTTAAAATATTGGAATATAAGTTACATAAGAAAAAAAAATTATATTACAAAAATATGATTTGCAAAGTCATGAAAAAAAAATTCATAACTTAGCAATTCTTTTATAATTTTTGCAATTATAAAAGTAATTAAATAATTCAATAATTCAAAAGGAATTGAAATGGGATACTTAATGATTAATATTATTTAGTTCTAAAAATTTTCTCTATAATGATGTTTTGCAACATCTAATTCATGCTCCTGAAAAAAAAACTTAATTAACTTGGATTAAAACGTAATTAAATTTCTAGAAAAAAAAATATCGAGTTGCCGAGCTTATTTAAAATTAGGGTCCCTTATTTTAAATAGGTTTCTTAAAAATTTTCCACTTCACTCTTTTCAGTTTTTTTTTCTTTTTCCCCAAACAGTTGTCAATATTTTTTTTTAACTTTAAAACCATAAAAAGAATGAAAAAATATTATGAAATACTAAATACTCATAAAAAAAAAGGCAAAGCATAACACAGGGATCGGCAACCTGTGCCACGCGATACAATACTGAGTGACACTCTTCACTATTCTACACATTTGTCAGTTTTTGAGTGAATGGAAGTTGATAAATTTGTAATGGACCTTATTTGACAAACATCTTCAGAATTATAGACATTTACGAAAAAATCTGAATGACAACTCTAAAGATAAGTTTATAGTTAAATTATAAATTATTGAATGTCATTACTGGAGAGACTTAATTGTTTGAAGAGAGAAAATTGCATGTAATCTTTCTGCTCTACATACCAAACAGTAAAAAGACTTGCCTCATATGAAAAATATTTCGAATCCGCAAAAAAATTGTTTAACAACTGAATGCTTAGAATCATGTCTAATTGAAGATCACACATTATACTCCTGATTTTGCGATAAGTAGAGCAGCATGTTGCTTTTTTAAATCTGTTTCAGGATATTTTTTTTTACAGGTGTGGAAAACATCAAAAGGTAAGGTTTTATTATTTTTACAGGTGTTCGAGGCATATGTAAAATAAAGAAGCAACAAAGAAAAAAATATTTTGACTTAAATTATCTCAGAACTTGAAAAATTTAGATCATTATTACAAGCTAAACTGTACAATATATTACATGTTTGCGACATGGTCGATCTTCGTTGACCATATCGTGGGGTTAGAGGTGTGGGATTCTCGAAATGAGATGAGACATTTTAGAATTCTTAATATGACATTCATTAAGAATTTAACTTAAATCACTTATATATCGAACAAACTTATATTAAGTGAGAATAAACCAAAACCCGTATCCGTAATTAAGACAGATCGTGCAATTAGATCACTTATCAATATAATTATACTATATCCGCCTACTCTCAATCTTAATAATACATTCGCATTCAGAATACAATCTTCCTACTTTGGTTTCTACGCAACGTCCAATCCACTTCAGATATTCCTCTAAGCTGGCATACAATGGTATGTACCTTGGATGAATGGCGAGATTTTCGTGATTCTTAGGTAAGCCGTCAATTTACACTTCTATCTTCTCTGAACTGAACTTTCTCTAAATTGCCATCCCGCTTACTAAAACTTCTGTCCTTTTAAAGGTTATCTTATTTGCATCTATCCTTCGTTTCACTTCTTGGATTTGGGTTGGAAATGATTTGCCATTAATCGTGGCCGTCAAAGAACACAGAAGTTATGTTAGAGAAAGGACGCGTGAGACGTCACATGTTTACTAATTACTTTTACTAAGTAATTTTTTCTATTGAAACATAAAATTTAACCATGAGAGGATTTTAAATATTAAAAAATTATTTTTAATGAAACTCTGCGCAAATTTTTATAGTGAAAACTTAAGTATAAAATTTGTAAATTATATTCCTCTTGTTTAAAAAAAGATGTAAAACATAAGGAGGAAAAATAACAACACACATAAAATTAAAACGTTTTTATTTAAAACGATTCCCAATGGATTTCATAATACTTTGGTTTTTCATAAAGCCTATTTCGTTTAACAACTGGTTTGACATATTGTTTGCGTTTCACAGGCACTTTCTTGCTTAACAAAAGCAGTTTTCAAGTGTTTATTTTTTTATATAGTGTCTAGGGATATTTAATTCTTGTAAACCATGCAAAAATTCTTCCTTAGCAATTAATGGTAGATGACTTTCGATTCTTAAAAATCATATTAAACAGATCGGCCAAATTAAAGTGTTGGTATTTTTCATCTTTGAAAGAAACTTTCCCCCTTGCTCGTTCTTGTTCAAAATATTTGGTTTATCTTTAAGAATGTTCAATAATGTCGATGCTTGATTTCTATATGTCTTAGGTAAAGACTCTAAAATAATAGGCATGCAATTTTCGTCCACTTTAGACTTGATTTCTTCTTTCAATTCGACAGATTTATCCTTTTTAACGGGATGCTCGTCTTAAAATGCAGGATTTTCAGAAGCTACACCCGGTAAGTTGTAGTCTTGTAAATTCATTTTTCGTTTTAACAGTTCATAATAACGGTGTATTTTTTTTCATAATCAGGCTGCTTACTGTTTAAGATTTTAGACATTTGGTGATCAATTTATGTCACTAGTTTTGATTAGGAGTATTTTTTATCGATTGATCTTCTGGAATAAGCACAAATTTTTTAGCATGCTGCATTGAGTAAAGTTAAGATGGCAGTCATAGTAGCTGAAATGAGAATGTTTAAAAAAACCCATGTTATATAAGTAGTTTTTTTTTTCTCATCCAAAGTTCCCTTTTTATTACCAATTCTACTTAAAGTAGACTTGTACATTGTGAAACACTTTTTAAATTTGAAGTTTCGTTATATGGATATTCTAATATTCAGTGTTGTTTTAATTTCATTAAAAAACCTCATGCGTGGACGTGTGCATTTGTTCATCTTGACGCACGTTGTAACATGCCGACACATGCACTTTCCCGACAAATATATATATTTTTAAATTATAATGAATGCTTTGCTTAAAAACAATAAAATCGTTATGTTTTAGCTTGGAAAAAAATTAATGGTTGAGTGACAATTTCGTCCATACACTTGTGACATAGCCATCTGTCGATAGCTATGACGTGTTGGATCCGCGTAAGTTAGAGGTGTGGGATTATCGGAAGGAAGAGACATTTTATAATTCTTAATACAACTTTTATTAAGAATAACTTAAATTACTTAAATATAATGAACAACTTATTTTAAGTGAGAATAAACCACAAAGTAAGCCGAATATTTAAGTCAGAACGCACAACTAGATCACTTATCCTAAATATTATTGATTGTCTACCTAATCTCACTTTCTATATTATATTATCGTTTAGAAAGTAACTTTCCTACCTTGGTTGAAGACTCATCTATTCTGCTACTTGTAGATAGATATACTCATGTACAATTACTCTTCCTTATAAATATTATTCTCGAAGGTGGGCGTTTCCTTCTTCCTTGTGAGTAGGCCGTCTAAACACTTGTTCCGAACTGTTCCACACTAAGCTTTCTCTACGATTGCCATCCCTCTCACCAAACTTTCTATCCTTTTAAAGTATATCTTATTTGCATTGTTGCTTTGTTTCTCTTCTTGGTATTGGGTTGGAAAAGTTTTGCCATTAATCGTGGCCGTCAAAGAACGTAGGAGTTATGTTAGAAGAAGAACGCGAGAGATGTCACACACTAATGTGCAATTTGAAAAGATGTTAGCTGTGTTTTTTATAATTTCAATAATTGACAAGCAAAATGTGCACAAAGTATTGTAAATATTTTTTCAAAAGTATTTTACGTTTTTTAAGTATTACTAAATTTAAAAAAAAAAATGTTTATTTTGTGAACTAAAAATAAAAGGACCTCGTTATGTTTATTTTTTTAATAGATGAACCTCATGGAAAATCCTTCACCTTATTTTTTCCGTTTTATGGAAAATTTTAAATATTTTTAAGATGAGGATATATTTTCAAAAACTCTGTAATAAAGAAAATATAAAATGATTAACAAAGATAGTTAAAATAAAATTATTTTTATTGAATAACATCTTTAAAGTTCCCAAGAAAAATATAACAAATCTATTGCATAATCATTTATATATATATAACTTCTACTTTTCTGAATACCTCTTCTACTTCTTTGTAATCAAATATTTCATTACTAAAATGCTTTACATATGGATTGTTTTTATTTAAATTCACAAACTCGACAGCGAGAGCATGCCAATCAAGGTTATGTAATGCCCTTTCAAAATAAAAATAAAAACTATCTTTTTTACTTACATTCATACACTCGTGTGTACTATTACTAAACTGTTATCATTTTGACGTACAAGACAATCTAACTTCCGAAATAATGAAATATTATTTGCTGTGTATTTAGTAAGGCATCTGCAAAATGCGTCGGTGAGTTCATTAAGTCCGTATGGATTGTCTGCATCATAATTAAAAGAACTTTCACACATTTTCAGGAAGACGACCCACTTCCGTCTGTACATATTCACAAAGCGTGTAGGTTAACAGCTTGTTTTTAGCACATTCTCAAGAATCGCACAGTTTTCTCAAATTTTCGCCGCTGAGAAGAACCCTTCGTGGAAGAAATTGGTAAGAAGAATCTTTTCTATGGAATATATATATATAGTTTCTGGATAATCACGGATACGCGCGTTATCTTTATCCGATTGATTGAAAAGACAAATGATTTTTTTTAACAATGATTGTACTCTCAAAATTTTCATGATTACAAAAACTGGAAAGTTGGCTAGGAAAGGCATTCCGCTTTTCTGGTTTCAGGGACAGTATTTTTGGTAGGGTATAAAATACGCTATCGACTTGTACATTAAGTCGAATATGCACTCGTGTTTCCTTTTGAAAAGTATTCACCAAAACGAAAAATTAGTACTCCTAAATGAATCATACGTTTTGATAGGTTGTCCATGGTAAGTTTGTTAGTGTTACAAGGTATAAGGCAAACATCCAAATATATATATATATTTTCATTCAAACGCATTTTCTTAGATGTATTACTTAAAGATTCACATTTGTGATTTCCCATTGGATTCAGCATAACTCGAAAACATGGTCTTGCAAAATTTAAAAAGAAAAAAAAAATCGTTGTATACAAAACACCGCACCGAAGAAAATTGAAGTATAAAATGAAAGTTTTACAAAGTTGCCAGTTTGTATCTCGATTTCTTCGTTTTATACTTTGTTTAGTCAATTACACAATCTTCAGAAAAAATATAACGTCAGTTTCAACTCATCAGTTTAATTCACGTGATCTCATCTACCCTTCTCATCAACCAATGGTAAGTATTTTATCAGAACTTTCTTGTTTATACATGGCAAAACAAGTTATCTAAATTTCCGGCATTTCAACGGGTTTTCAGAAAAAAAGATAACCCTTATCAAAATATTTTAGAAAGTCCACGTGTTCTTTTGAAAAAATCGAACTGCATAATCAATTGTACTAATAATATAAAAAAAATATTTTTTTTTTAAAACTCGAATGAACTTACTGTTGATCAAAGCAATTATTCTATAATTTAACTCCTTCAGTATTATATCAAATTACGAAATTAAAATAGGGTGAGTTCCGTATCAAATTATTAGAGTAACATTTAAGCAACGTGAAAATAATATTTTAATCAAGTATGAGAGGACTTATGCATGAGCGAATTTTAAATAAAACTAAAAAATAAATATAAAAAGATGATAGTTTTAAAGAATATAGCACATTTTACCAGAACGTGCAATGACATTTAATAATATAGACCTTAATAATGAAAAAAATTTACTGTGAATAAACTCAAATAACACATAATTTAATAGGTTTAATTATAAAGATTTATTGATTCAGAACATGTTGAGTAAATTTTATAACAAATTGTAGTAATAAAATTTCAGTGAATTTACAGAAAAGGTAATTGATGAATATATATCGTAAAAAAATGCAAATAACAACGTAATAAAAAAAGAAATTAATAGAGAACTGGAATTGAAAGAAAATAGAATGTGTGTGTTAGAATTTATTTCATTTAGAAAAATAATATATCTCATGAAAGGTTTACCGTAGATGATAACGAATAGAGTCATGGTAGGGGGGGAAAAAAGGGGGGGGGAGTGTGAATTTTCCGATTCAAAATCATTGATGTATTTGATATTCAGCTACTGGGCTTCATTCTTGTATCCCATATGACTAAATTTAGAATTACTACTACATGACATGTAGGTTTCTCGTGGATTTAACATCTTAATTCTGGTTATTTCATAGCTAATTTACAGTTTCCTTCTATTTTTTGAAGGCTAAAACCTCCTGGCTGTATAAAAGCCAAGAATATGCTCAATTCAAAATGGTAAATAGGTTCTTTTTTGTTCAAAATTAGCCTTATCAAGTTCGTTCCGAAATCTTGTGAATCATAAAAAGATATATGTGCTAAAGACACAAACATATAGCAAAATACTTCTCTACCTATAAATACATGTCGTTAACAACGTCAAAACCACCTTACTTACCATCCTTTAATATAATTGCAGATCTCCTTTCTAATTCCTGAAGCATATGTCTTTTTTCTTGATTATATAGTTCTGTTAAATCCTCCGGAAAAGTTTCGCGGTTGTCTTCCATGAAATCTTGAAGCAAATGTATCAAATCACTATCGTTCAGCTCTTCAGCAAGATCCAAAACTTTTGAACATTGTCCAAGAGATATTTTATTCTTCAGATAATTGTAGCATTTCATTTTCAAGAGAGGTATATCATACTTGTGAGCACTGGCATACAAGGATAAACAGCTATCTAAACATATAATAAAGAAATAATCCTTATAGATAAAATCCAGCATTTGAGTTAGAGTATCACTATGGATATTAGTTAATTCCAAAATGCATTCATCGTCATTTTTCTCGACTGCGTTCTCTGTATTCGCATGTTCTTCGAAGAGCTTTTTAAATACGGAAGACCTGATGCTGAGGATGGATTTGTGGACGGAAAAATATTCGTTTCCTACTTTGAGTTTCGCGTCCGAAAATAATCCGCTTTTGTACAAAGAAACGAGATCTTTCTGTAGAGCCTTTTTGTCCTTAGATTTCTTCGATGTTGAATCTTCCTTAAGATACGTGGTCAACAGGCCATCACAAACACGAATATTAAATTCTAAAAGAAGAGTACCGTCTTGAATCGTGTCCTTCGTTAATTCTTTTATCTTGATGAATCTTGGAAAATTCCAAATTTCCTTCTGGAGCTGTCCCTTGTAAATGTATTCCTCTGCATGTTCAGATGGAAAGCTTTTATCTTTGCCCACTACTTTCACACTACAGAATACATACCTCGGAGAAAATGGGGTTAGGGGTTTTCTCCTCTCGATATCGATGTGCACTACAGAGTTCGAAGCACTCTCACCATGTTTCCCACCCGCGATTTCTTCGGGATCTTTTTCGAAAACTTCGTCTTTCCCCGTGTACACATTCAGGGTCAAAATGTCCTTTTCTTTAGTAGTGTTGATACGAAGGGATTCTGGGCTGCCTTTTGTTACATTTTGAAAATTTTGAATTGGAAGACGGATGTTTGAAATCTGCACGTCATTTCTCGTCCTGAAGACGGTATAACAATTTTGTTCTATCTGTGGAATATATTTTCCTACTCTACATCTCAAAGTCAAAGTATCTTTCGGCAAATAGGCTTTTTTGGTTATAAAAAGGTCTTTTCGTGTTACGATATTGAATCCCAAGATCATTCCCTCTGTGAAGAATTGACTGTCGTACCATACGGTTTTCTGACACTGCAAGCCATCAGAACAGATCACAGAAAATTCGACATGCACGTATATTCCCCATGGGCCTGCACCATTTTTATCTGTCCTGGCGAGAAAGCAAGAAACGTAACGTTCATCAGTTTTGCCCCTTGGATACAAATGTATTTTCCATGTAGGGTTTTCTAAATGTTCGAAGGTCAGCTCACATGTGCTAAGTTTTTTGCCGCAAGCCAGAGAGCAAGTACTAAAGTTATCTATTTTCCAATCAATTATATATTCGTCTTCACTGTCTATCATGATGGCTAAATAGATTTGAGGAGCAAAAGAATAAATATCAGTCAGTCAGGAGTTAGCTGTCCAGAAGGCTGTTCCCGCTGGGTGCAGAGTCCAAACAAAAAGAGAGGAAAGTAGAGGTTACAAGGAAAACCGGTCAACTTACACAAGTGGGTTGCTATACTTCAAGATGTATTGCCACTCTGCTGTTACTTTTTGACATGGGGCAGAAGAAATGAGTTTGTAGATGGAATGATAATCACGTGACTCAGCCAATTCACAATTCTAAGTTTCTGCTATCTCCAGAAGGAGGAGTTCTTAGGATTCTTAAACCTTCCTCGGGTCGATATCTAAAATAAAAATAAATAAAGTAACACTCTCGAAAATTATAATATACTCGCTTAAAGAATGCAAAAACATTAATTGCTATTACATTTTTTGCATTTAATCTTTACTGTCATGAAATAGTTAAAATAGCGCGAAATTTACTTGTCTCTCAATGTTACAATTATAATTCACAGAAGTTTGTTTACAAAAGCAGTAAATGCCCTTGTATCACAGTCGATATTTTTAGACCTGTTTCAAATTTCAGTCACTGTTCCAAAAAGTAACTTAAGTGGAAAAAGAATAATAAATTCTAAGATATTTAAAATATATACATAATTTTTTAAAATAATTACGTACAATCGTCATTAATAAAATGTTAAGAAAAATATGTCGTTAAGTATTTTAATGGAAGTGATATTTTTCAAAATGAGCAGCAATTTTTTAAATGACAAAAGCATGTGAAGAAATAAACTTTGATTTGCAAAAATATTTAAGGGGAAAAAAATGATTCATTTAATGGTTGTAAATACAGATAGTTTAATTATAAATCATTCCATCCAAGTAATACAAGGTGAATACAAATGATGAACCAGATTTTTAAATATCACATTATCGAAACTACTGCGCATATTGCAATAAGTGATACATTAATGTAAAGAGAAATATACCATTTTTTCCGTTACTAATGTTCAAAGTGTGAGCCTCTTGTCACACAGCATACGTCCAATCTGTAATCCAGTTCATTCCATATATTATGTAGCATCACTCTATCATTAGTTTGTAATGCGGCACAAATGCTTACTTGTCCTCTCTTTTTTGTTGAGTCAATTGAAAGTGATACGGCTTGAAATTTAAATTTTTTTGTAAAATTTTCCTATACTGTTTTCTGAGACATTCTAAGTTCACAGGTGTCCAATCTCGTAGACTTCTGCGGATTTCGAACAAAATTCTGCCTCATAATCCCCACTGCGACATGGCCGTCCTTCGATGACCATATCGTGGGGTTTCAGCGTANTCAGCGTAAGTTAGAGGTGTGGGATTCTCGAAATGATGAGACATTTTTGAATTCTTAATATGACTTTTATTAAGAATTTAACTTAGATTACTTAGATATCGAACAAACTTATATTAAGTGAGAATAAACCAAAACACGTAGTCTTAATTAACACAGATCGCGCAATTAGATCACTTATCAATATAATTATATTATATCCGCCTAATCTCAATCTCAATAATATATATTCGCTTTCAGAATATAATCTTCCTACCTTGGTTGAATACTCAACGTCCAATCTACTTCAAATATTTCTCCTAAGGGTCGTACAATGGTATGTACCTTGGTTATAATGGCGAGCTTTACGGCATTCTAGATAAGCCGTCAATCAACACTTCTATCTTCTCAGAACTGAACTTTCTCTAAATTGCCATCCTGCTCACTAAAACTTCTATCCTTTTAAAGGTTATCTTATTTGCATCTATGCTTCGTTTCACTTCTTGGATTTGGGTTGGAAAAGATTTGCCATTAATCGTGGCAGTCAAAGAACACAGAGGTTATGTTAGAGGAAGGGCGCGTGAGATGTCACACCACTACATTTTCAGAGACGCTTGATCAGCCGCTGCTTTTCATTTTTCACAAGCAACCCGTTTTCTTAAATTGATGATACCGTGTCAGAATGCTCTTGTCGCTTTGTGCTTCTTTTCCGTAGAAACTTCTAAATGCACTTTGCACGGAAATAACTGAAAAAAACCAGTGCATACTCAAATAAGCAACAATTCTTCTCTGTCACTGTCGCCACGTTTGGATTTCTATCACAGGGATCTTGAATATGTTGTTGATCGCTGGTAGTGGGAAAAAAACTAGGTATATTTTTTTTACACTCATGTATCACTTATTGTAATACATGCAGTAGTTTCGAAAATATAATTTTTTAAAATCGGGTGCATTATTTGCACTTACCCAGTATAAATTAAAAATTCTTGTTTTATAAGATAACTGGATAATTACGCTAAATTTTAAGTAGAGTATATAAATTTAAAATTGCATTATCTTCATTTCTTCAAAATAATGGACGTATGTCACAAGTTCTTACCACAAAGTATACAAAATTAAATAAAAAAATGACATATCAGGAAAATAGTCTTACTTGTGCCGATGAGGGGGGGGGGGGACTCCTTAAAATCATAAGTTGAATAGTTATTTCTAATTTCTAGCTATATTGCATATTAATCGTCGAATGATTTCTATGCATACATCAAAGTTACATTCAATAAAATTACATTTTTTA
>BMAV01010012.1:140800-153193 GCA_019973955.1 Trichonephila inaurata madagascariensis
ATATATATATATATATATATATATATATATATATATAATATGATGCATACGCATGATCATGTGTTAGATTCATTAGCGTTGGAAATTGTAAAAGATTTATTACAAGATAGAACAAAAATAGATAAACAAGAAGTGGGATATTCTCTTGCAATTATTCGGCTTTTCTCATGCGAATTAATATTCGAAAGACATTTTGTAATTTGTTATGACAGTAAGGTAGTCGCTAAGCCCAGTGGCTGAATGGTAGTATATCGCGCTTCCACGCCACAGGTCTGGGGTTCGAATCCTGGGCAGGGCGAGTCTGACTCAGCCTTTCATCCCTTCAATGGGTCGATAAAAGAGTACCAATTGCTTGGGAACTGGGGATTTCACGTCAGACCGACCACCTGACCGGAACATCTGCTCTTGCACTTCTTCGCCCATGGTCACGTATACTGAGATGGGTATTGTAGGTCTTGGTTCTCATGGGCTATTGCACCAATGAGTTTAGTTTTAGTAAGGTAGTCCCATGAAATGTTGTCTTCAGATCTGGGTGGCTCTGCGAAAATTATAGTTGCCCCAAAAGGAGTATCCCAAATATGTTCTGAATTGATTGATTAATTGCTTACTAACACCGCAGTTGAAAGCAACATAAAAGCTATTGGCAACAGACTTCGCAATTTTGAACAGTACCCAAGAGAAAGAGGACGACAGCTGAGCTGTTCCCCCTCTTTCCAAACTTCTGTACTATGTCAAAAACATGTTCTGAAAGATTCAATTCTGGAAATCTAGCAAATATTTTTATTTTTTAGAAATACATCTTTAAGATGAGCCCTATGTGGGTGAGCGTTACCATCCAAAAATAAAATCCGGACGAATTGCTCCCTTAAAAAATTGAGTCTAGGTATCTAAGATTTCATCCCTATATCTCATAACAGTCACAGAGACTGTCAGAAACATGAAAGTCCACTCCTATTCAACATGATGCCTCCCTAAACCATAAAACCTCCGCTGCTGCACCAGTCTATTTCTAGGATGTTGGAAGAAATGTAACAGGTCTCTGGTTACCTCTAGATGAAAGTATGTTGTTAATCAATGGTTAGGCTGAATATGAATTCATCTTTTACTTATCCCTGCTCCATTGCCAATGTTATCTGCACCATATTAATCCGGCGCAGAGGTAAACGAGTAGCCAACAGCAGGTCTTCTAATAGATCATCCACTCTCGTGTACCTTTCTTGGAACAATAACTCTTAAAACGTGGATTACTGTAGCTGCATAAGGCTCAAGAGACTACTGAGAAGTTATATTCCTGTTACGCCTCCCTGTTATGAATACATATGGTATTATATATGGTTGTGCTCACACACACAATGTTAGGCATTACAATTAAATCTATCAATCTAAAGTTGATATTTTGCCTCTTGTCTCCTAACTGTCACCTTGTCCCATTATATAATAGGGTAACGGATACAAATTTTAGCTAATGACAATTTAATTTTTAAAATCTCATTGAATGTTGCAGAAAAACCACGAAAGTTGCCGAAATGTGCAAACGAAGTTTTGTTATTGGTACATACGCTTAAAAACCATTTTCTTCTATGTGTACAGTCCATGTATGTGTATGCTTATATAATCAAAACTAAAAATTCGCATTGTTTGGAGGCATTAGTTTCACCTCTCATTCAGTAGTTTTCGAGAAAATTGTTTAAATGTGCAAATTCATTCAGTTTTGAATAACAGTATACCCGTATTTCTTATTTTACTTGCAAGATATTTTAAATATCTATTTGATGTGAAATACTCAGGCTCATCCAACTTCAATATTTCCCTCTTTATACATTTTTCTGACTTTTTTTAGGCTTAAATTAAGAAAAAACGATGGAATTTCTTTTAAGAAGATTTTATAGGTTTGCGGTACCATATTAAAGTTACAAATATATACGAAATCAATTTTTAACTATGTTTTTGATTCTCGAAAGCAACCGAGACATTTTTATTTTTACTTCGAGGAATCAAATTTTCGTAACTAAACATCCGTAATTTCTTTTTTTATCTGCAGTTTCTAAGAATTCTCTATCAACCTTTATATCAAAATAATTACATAATTAAATCGAAGAACATTAATTTTTAAACAAAATCCAATTTCTCAATATATTATAAAATATATTACAATCCTTCAGGCTATTTTAGAATCTGCACCAATTGTGAAAAAACAACTGATATTTTTCGTATCCAGCTCTTATTTTGATTTCGTAACGTAAATACTCGATTAGATTCGAATGTGAATACAGTTATTTTTTTTCCTACATCATTAAAGAAAAAGTTATACAAAATCTTCCACTACTTTGTGAGATTTTGGGCATTTTAAAACCCTTTCTTTTTCCTTTAACTCTTTTTTGATTACACATTTATTGAATCTTCCACACAGTATTTACTTTCTGATATAGCTTCCCGTCTTTTGTATTTAAATATTTAATAAGTAATTTTTGGATTAATCAACATTAAAGTTATTTATTTTATTTTTGCTAAAAAAATCGAAGTTTCTTCGTTATTCTTTATCTTTGTCTTATCATTCTGCAATCCTCTTTATAAACGTGCAAATATATTTTATACATAACAATTTGATTTTCTTGGGTCAACTACATTCATAATTGAAGGATTTTAATGAATAATATTGGTCTTATTATGATAGCATTCTTTGGAAGCTTATCACGTGATAATTGTATCAATTAGTTTCTTTTATTTTCTTCTTCTTCTTCTTTTTTTTTTTTTTTGATAATTATTTTATTTCTAGTTTACAAGGATGTAGCTATTAAAAAACTTCACATACTTAGATCTTAATAAAAATACTAAGCAAATTTGATGCGTCAAAATGTAATTTATTTATTTTAGAATTTTTTGGACCCAAAAGTTATTTCACCCGATATCATAAGTGGACAAGAGAAATTTATTTTAGATCAATATAGGAGAGAGTTCCAATTTTCTATAATATTAAGGGTTCATCTTCAACGGAAAAATGAAATTTGACAATTCTTCACGTTTCAAAAAATTATAGTAAATCTAACAATGTATAGTTTACGTATCAAAAAGTTTTTCTGAATTGAAAAATGATTCGTCACGCATGAACTAATGCTTTCGTCAGGGAGGCCGCAGTAGCCTAGTGTTTTTGGTCATGGACTCGTGGCCGGTGTGTCATGAGCTCCAGCCTGTGTACCACAAACGACTCCAGAAGGCTGATGCACATTAAATTGGTCGAGGATTAATGTCTTCATGTTGGCGTGGTGTGGAAGTTTGAAGAGGTGGTTCCAACTCAGGTATCATCCTCGTCACTTGATTGAGGGGTCTCAGGGGTGTTTATATTTTCAGCTCTTGAGACAAAATTAATAATTTTCAAATAGATATAATTCTCTGAAATTAAAATTATATAATTCGAATCTTTTACTCATTATTTATAAAGGAGTGAGGTTTCAAAAAGATGTAAAATGTTTAAAATACAATCATAATTTAAAAAATTATAAGCATATGAAAATAAGAAACGTTTCTGTAATAAATACTAAGTAATTTTTACGTTGCGCATGCTATTTTCTAAAATAGTAGCCTTTGATATATAAAACTTTGTAGAACTATAAAATGCATCATACTCTTTAAACCCTACCTAATTTTAGTATTATATATCTTTTTCGTTTTAAAATATTTGAAAAATGTTGAAATTTTAAAAAGAATTTTAAAAATGTAATTTTTTTTAGTTTTTAAAAAGAATATGTAATTTATTATTCTATTTATATTCAACTAGCTACAGTGTAATAAGGAAACATTTAACTTTATAAATCAACTTATTGCGAGTATATAATTAGAGCTACCATTTTAGAAAATATCATGAGCAGCGTAAAACTTAATTAATATTCCTTACAAAAATGTTGCTTATTTTCATATGCTTATAATTTTTTAAATTATCATTATATATTTTAAACATTTTACACTTTTTTAAAACCTCACTCCTTAATGAATAATGCATACAAGATTCGAATTATTTAATTTTAATTTCAAGAGGAATTATATCTACTTGAAAGTTATTTATATTTTCAGCTCTCGAGACAAAGTTAATACCCCTGAGACCTCTAGAGGCTCAGAATTGGAAAGTCTGCCACCAATAGCCATCGTGTCACTTCACAATGCGATGTTAGTAAACCTTCACTCGCTTGCTTTCAGGAATGTCAGAAAATACTGAAACATTTTCAATGAAATACATTTTAATCCTCTTGATAACAGAATAAAACTGCCGATGACTGAAAAAACATTCTTCAATTGTTGTGAAATATGTATTAGAATAATTTTGAAGAACAAAATTTAGCACTATTGGGGAATTTTTAGATAGCAATGGCAATTTATAAATCAAAACTCCTTGTATTTTAATGTCACCAGTAAAAATGCATTTATGAAACATTTTAATATATAATGGAGAACAAATGACAACTTCAAGAAATAACTAGAAGCTGAATCTTAAGTGAGAAAAGCTCTATAGCAGCGGTCGCCAAATTGTTTGAAGTCACGGACCTGTAAATTTATAATTTAAATCCCGCGGACCACTAATATGATTTTTTAAGTGTTAAACGGAATGTATTTATAAAAAAAAATTGTGATCTAAGAACACATAAAATGTGTACCAAGTTAATAAAATGAAACTTAATTGTAACCAAATTATGAAAGCCTTATTAATAAATTAAAACAAACAAAAACTCTGTAAACACAAAAAAATTAAAAAATGGCTTAAGTATATTAAACTTTTAGCATTATACATTCTTAGTGTATTGGATGTTTCTGCTTACTTGAAATAAGATTATGGATATTTGGATCCAATGTTGTTGCCATTTGACGGAGAACTGCATTAATTTTAAGCTGAGATTGGTACCGTGTTTTGATGGCTGTGACAGATGAAAAAGGCCTTTTCAAATAAATAAGTTGTAGAGAATTGAATCCGAATTTTCACACTAAGAATAGGGTGTTCACTTTTTATCGAAAGCCAAAACTGAGATCTGATAAGGATGAATAAAATTTCAATTTGAGAGTTTCGTCGGACGATAGGTCGATAAGGCTTTCATTTAAATGCATGCTTAAATTATTATCCTGAATTTTCGCTGCAAATGAATCTATTCTCCACATATTACCATATCTGGGATCATTCTTTGGGTAATAACAAGCAAAAGATTCTGTAAGTGATTCCAAGTGCTTTTAAACTAGAGTTACTACTTGCTGGTTAGCATCACTTTCCTTCATGTATTCATCAAAATTAGAAAACATTTGAAAATCGTCTTCAACCAGCCGCTTTTGTCACAGTAATATTTTCTTTTGAAATGCATCCATTTTACTTCGAAGTTTGAACACGTCCTTAAATTGTCCTTGCAAATATATGTTTAGTTTATTTAACAGGGAAAAAATATCTACCAAATATGCAAGTTTTGCTAGCCATTCAATGTTGGACAAGAATTTTTGCAATTACGGATCAGTTTATTCCTGTAAAATAATTTGACTTCTTCTGTTAAAAGATAACTTAACGCGTGATGAGTAAGTATGTTTCACATTTTTCTGGGGACCAGTGAAATTTTCTCGCGGCCCACCACTTTGGCAACCTCTACTCTATAGCATTTGATTTCTAGAAAAACGAAAATGAGAAAGACACATAGAAAATATAGGTTCAATTTGTCTTACTAATTCTAACAGCAGCGCATCCAGTATAGTGATTAGCGACACTGACTGCTGTGTCGTAGGACTTGGGTTCGAATCCCGGCGAAAGCATGGATGTTTGTAAATGTGTAGTGCCTTCACGGCCTGGGTGAACTCAAAATAGCCGTCGAGCCGCAAATTCTCTCGTGTGGTTGATGGTGGGGGCGGCCCCTATCCGCGCCCCCAGGGTGTTCTCTCTCGAAATTTGGGTGGAAACGTGCCAAAGCGTACTGTCACCTGCATGGTGCTGAAGACTACGGCTAACGACAGACGTACAATCTAGCTCTTTGCCATAATGAATTTCGTGGACCTCGATCTGGCATATGCTGATCAGGTGGCATTAGTAACAACAACAATTCTAATGTAAACTTTGTATTATACATGTTTATATATTTAACTCTTTTAATATAAACTGTTCGTCATTTTCAGTAAACATTTCTCTAATTATCGTTTTAGTCAAATTGTCTTTCACATTTTCAGTTGATTGGTAGAGTAACATTTCCGATTTTGATCATGGGAAAGAAACAGAAAAATTTCGGAAGCGTTAAAAAGTAGCTAGAAAGCTTTTTATATTTTGCATATATATCCGTCTTATAATAGCATATGTTATTGTCATTACTATAATATTGAGGCTTGTACTTTTTTTATTATTATTATTCAGATACGAACGCATACAGTGTTATTATTTTTTTTTTAGTATTAGAATATCATCTGCATTTCAATGTATTGATCTTTTTCGACTCCGTTGTGCGCATCCTGTCTGTCGCTGACAGAAGAATGCCATTGGCTTTTACTTTTTCTTTCTTTTGAAACAATGTTTGCTTATTTTTTGAACACTGTGACTCTCTATGTCAGCTTATCCAATCTTGCAAACTTTACAAACAAAATGGCCAGTTAATATTCAAGAAAATAAAGTGGGCAGGAACGAATACCAGCGATTCTTGTTCAACCTTGCAATAAAGCACTGTCTTCTGTATGTTTCAAAAAGAGGCAAAAGCAACGAACGTAAAAATAAATTTACTCTTTCCTTTCGCGGAAGGAACAATTAGAAAAAAATTATCTTGGAACTGTTCCTGTAAGGTTCCATCAGAATGATTGACGCAGACGTGTAAAATCCAGAACAAATAAAATACAAGCGTAAAAATACAAAAGTAATCCAGACACACTTTTCAATTACAATGCATTCTTATTTTTATCAAATGTCGTCTTGTTGCCGTGCATGGAAAAAAAAGGGAATAGAAAAAAAAAGTCCAGGTAATCTTATGGCGGCACTTTATAATCTCAAAGGCAATTGCCTTCTTATTTTTCTTATTTTCAGCTTGATTTCTCTTTTCGCTGGTCTTTTGACAGTTTTCTTTCTTACGGCTACGTGAGAACCGTTTGAAAAATGCTCCTAATGAAATACTTTTACGAATGTGCTTATCTAAATTAATAACTGTTTTAAATAGTTACACAAAATGTATTGGCTTTTAAGCAATGAGATACAATATAAAGAAAGACAACGGAAAGCAAGATTTGTTTTTCGTATATTCCAATGTATTAAATTGTGCTATAAGCTCTGATATAATTATAAAGGAATTAAAATTAAAAAAATTTAATCAAATTTAAAAATAAATCTTTTTAAAGTTTCATTTCATTTTTTAATTTCACTTATTGGACCTTTTATTCATAATGATCACCTTTTGACTTCAACCAGGTTTTAAGTCTCTTTGCTCACTCATTTATCGAGGAACGCTCTACCGCCCTGAGATTTCCACTGTTTCTTTCCTTCAAGAAAGTTTAAGACTGTTCTAATTGGAGTGCTTTTTTTTGGAACACCTTACCTTTCAATACTGACCATAATCTATAATCGAGTAGATTTAAATCCAGTCTGCTGGATGGCCAATCTTTGTTTTCTATGAAGTCCAGCAGATTCTTTTTCAAACACCGCTGGGTTGTCTTCGCGTTATGAGATTATTCCCATTAATCAGGTTTACGTTCAGGAGCTTTGCTATTGGTTCTATGATAGTTTCTGGATAAACTTTTGCTTTGGGTTTCAGCCCTTTCTTGTAAAAATAGATCTCTGAGACGTTTTCATTGCTGACATCACACCAAACCATCACGGAAACCGAACAATGAGCTCTTTGAATGTGTTTATTTCTTCTCTTTAGCTTCTGGTGCACTCCTTGCATATATACGGTCATTCTAGCGATTGAAAGATTCTTCAACGTCAAAAATTTTCTCATCGGTAAACAGAATTCGTTTGTGGCTGTTGTGTACATGCCGACGCAACACTATTTTTGCTGTAACATACCCTTGGCGCTTTAACTCCTTTGTAATAAAGGGGTCCAGTTATTCTTAGTCTTAAGTCTTCTTTTACTACGCAATACATTATTCTTTTTGATGCATTGATCTGTTTAGCGAGAGGATTTCGATGAACGCTTTCCCTGCCTGCTTTTACAAGAGCTGGTGTTTTCACCGAGGATAGACAACATTTCTAGTACGGTCTGGGACGCTCTCAGAAAATCTCTAACTGTTCCATAAGTGAATAACTTTTTAGTACCGAAATATTTAAGAATTTTAAGAATCTCCGAGAGGTTCTTCTTTTGAAGTTGAGAAATAACTCCTGCATGCTTCTGTTCGACGTTCATTCTGTTGCGATTGATTTAGAGCAACATGCTTGAAATATTACAGTTTTTTTTGAAAAATATTACAGAGGATCTCAAACGACGAAATTTAAAATCGTATTCTTCACTTAAGTCACAGCTCAGATTTTTATATCCGAGCTTATGGTACGACTAGGTATATTCTGAGTCCCAAAACGATCATGATACAAATGTTAAGAAAAGGAGATATCTTCCTTCAAAAGAAAAGGTGTATTTTCTTTTAAAAATTCTAACTCTTGAAAGAGCGTTTTCATTTATAATGTTACCAATTCAATGGTATAACGATTCTTATCAGTATTTAACTCACATCTATTCAAAAAAGCACGTAAATGCTAATTGAATTTAAAAAGCTGGACAGTGCATTCGGCAAATTCTTTTCAGTATGAACACATTATACGTTTTTCATTTGGAACATATTACCGCTAAAGAACTGAAATTAAATATTGTGTATATTAAATTAGGTCAATCTGCTTAAATTCTGAAAATTGTTGTGTTTTTCATAATATCTAACTAATCTGCGCATTACCTGTTAGGCACTCTTTAAAGTGAAACAAAGTTTTTTGCACGAACAACAATGTTTTTATATACTTCAATTAATATATCCAGACAAATAACTCAGCAATACCACATACTTCCAATTCAACGCACTCTATGATTTTACCCCATAAAATTATAAATAACTGCATATAATTGCCAAACGATTATTTCTTAAAAAAATATACTCACAATTATTGAAACATGTAATGCTATAAATTTACTTTTAAATATCTAAAAAAATCAAGTTGGTAGAATCAGTCAATGAGCAAAGTAAATAGAAAGAAAGAAAAAAAAACTCTATTAGTGGCTTAATAGTATTATCATATTAATAAATCTCTCGATTTGCAAAAAGAATGTGGTTAAATTATACTTATTTGCTTGTGTAATATAACGATTTTTTATGACACTGAATTAAACAGTAAATGTGATTTTTGTAACTTCACCAAGTATTGATGGCACATTTAGATTTGCAGTTACAGTTTGTAAAACCCTATCAGTTTTTTTTTTTTTTTTTTTGTTAAAAATTACTCTTTGTGAATTCAGATATTAGAGATGAGACAGAAAATTCGAAAAATGAACTTTTTCTCACCTTTGATGATTAGGAATGCAATAACTTAGGTAACATAAGAGGAAAAACCTTTATTTTGTAGATCATTTCGCGATTAAACGAAACAAATCAAGTAATTCTGCAGATTAACTAGATAGTATGTACCTTTTAATGGATTTCAAAATTTAATGTGGTAATTTATACATAACACATACAGTTACTAGATCTCGATATTGTATTTGGAAAACTAAGCAGAGAGTTTGGGGATTTAGTGTAACACTTAAAAAACTTTCTCTCCTATTCTTGAGGGTTAGTTTAAATTTATCTTATATCGTTATACTAACTTTGGAAAGAGCATGTATAGAAATTAATGTTGCATCATATGCATATATCTATTAAACATTTGTAATTTAAAGGTGAAATAAAGCCTTTTAATGTCATTGTTTAAATGTAGCATCTTACCAGATGAACCGACTTTTAATTGGTTGGGTTGGTGTCTTGTCATGGACAATAATTAAATAGGGCTAAATGTCTTTATAGACAGCAACGCGGCAATCTGTGGATATATTTATCTTTATATAAGTCCTCACGGGTGTTCTTGGTGATGTGTTGCAATTTTGCCAGAATGGCAAGGCAAGAGAAAAGATGTCCTGGGCTCAGTTCCGTATCGTGACAGTGTTTGCAGAAAACGTACTTTCTTGTCCCGTTCTTCTGAATTTGCATGCCCCTAAGTGCTGTGTTCTAAGCCTTGTTAAGATGCTTACCATACTTCTACTAGAATTAATTTCAAGAATTTGATGTTTGAGCCAGATTTTTCTATCGAAAAGTCTTGATTTTACTACTGAGTTCAAATCGCTAAAGGTGACGAGCGTTGCAATGTTGGCGTTATTATTAATCTGCCTTTTTTCTTTAGCCAGAGTATCTCAACCACCTCATTTTCATCAATATCAACATACACTAGGATCCATTGCATGATGCACTGCTTTTCAACTGATTTTTAATTATATTTTGTATATGAAAATTTGTAAATTCGTAATATAGTTTCATTCGTAACATTTACGTCAAATAGTTTATAATAAAATAACAAAAAAAAAAAAAAAGGATGTGAAAAGAAACGAATGATACGTTTCAAATAAAATGAAATTTCTTTAAAAATAGTAGTAGAAATTAACATATTAATTCTTTGATTATCTACAATTATTCAATATATATAGTTCATTGATATTTTGTTAATATTTAAATACTTTATGGAAATTATCACTAATATCATTAAGAGATTATTCGACGCTCATAGCTTGAAAAACGAAAATGAAACGAAACATAAAGCAAAATACAGTAAATAATATAGTTTTATTTTATCTTAAGGCTTTAGAATAATTCAAATCCGGGATTTCTTTGATGTCTACATTGAAATTCTTTTTTTTTCAAGACACAGTTTAATTTTAACTCTGTATTATTACGGATCCCAGACAGGTACCCCTCTTTTTGTCCACAGAATCACCCTCTACAATTCATAATAAATTTCTCAGTATATAGTATTATTTGATTCTCTTCGGTATAATCTTTTATTCTGGTTAATGTTAATGATTTCGTGGAATGATTCTGAGAAATTTTCCATTCCATTAACTCAGCCAATAAGGAATGGTTTCATCAATGCTGCAATACGTTTGTAACTACTTTCACGTCTAAATAAAAATGAAATTTGGGGAAGACTATGAGAGAATATGATCCCAATATCTCACCATTTTCAAATATTTCGGACCTCTACCATGCTGTAAGTGTTTCATTTGAATATAAATCAGTTTGGGATAACATACACTTTAACTTGGAAAATTACTATATTAATAATGGACTAAATTCATGTGAGGTCATTTAGTCACATGATAACTGAGCCACGTGTTTTCAGCCAATCAGTTCATAAATTAATGTGACGTCATAATTATATCATAAATATAATCACGCGTTTCCAGCCAATTAATTCATGTGTTTCACTGTTATCAACTTTGCTTTTTGCAGAAACTTTCTTTTAGAAAGTACATATTTGTCAACGATATAATAACGCACATAGTTAAACAAAGTGCACTTAATTTAAAAGTATTCGTATAGTGTAAGTATTTCTTTTTAATTTTTAAAAGTGTTTGAAAAATTTTACGTGAACTCTTTAACCCAATCATCAAATTTTAAATGTTATCTAAACTTTACAAGTTGAACAACTAATATGCCAATTTTTAATCAATGGGAAACACGTGATTGCCGTTATCATGTGACCATCCTGAATTTAGTCCATTCTCTTATAAATCGGTATATTTAGATATCCGTTTATCGATATAATAGTTTACAAAAAATATTCTTTTCAATTTAAACCACGACTTACTTAAGACTTTAACTACGTATAGCAGTATACTCTTCCTAAGAAGATCATGGAATGAAAAAATTTGAATCAAATTAAGGTATCCGCGACTACGTTCAGAACCGTGATTTTAAAAAAGCGCATAAATGGATAATTGTCATGATATTTAGTGTCACTTAGATTAGAATATATGTATAAAATTATTTTAAGGACATTTTGACAAAACAAAATTATTTAAATATAATACTTTGGCAAAAAAATAACTTAGAATAATTTTTTTTCAAATGTTCTCCTTCTGTGAAAAATGCTTCTATTATAATAATATTTTGCCTATATATAGCTCAGACTAGTAGCGCACACAGGAATTTTTCAAGGGGGGGATCCGGGGTTGAAAGTTCACCCTTCTTGTATCATGCTATTTTTAATTTTGTCGATTTTCAGGAACAAAAAATAGTAAAAAACTAATTATTGAATAAATAATTAGCATTAATTAATAAAATTAATCATTAATAACAAATATTTAATTAAATTTTACGCATTATATACTTAGAATTATAACCAATTGGAAAAAAATCGAGGGCTTTGGGGGGGGGGGGGGGGGGGGGGGGGGG
>BMAV01010012.1:153593-164538 GCA_019973955.1 Trichonephila inaurata madagascariensis
GGGGAAAAAAGGGAAAGTTTATTTGCTTTTTTCCTCAGAGAAATTTGACAATTTTACTTTAAGTGAAATGTGTCTGTATTTTTCCGCGTATTTATCAAAGCTGAATTCGAAACTTCGTGATTTCTACCGAAGTTATTCCCACTCAAAACTCCTAACATTGAACTGAAAACCGGAGCTAATTGTTCAATGCAGTTACAGTTGCGATTACCTATCGCTGACAGCTTCGAATTTAAAGTAACAACTGCGATTTCGAATCGATTTCTTCTGAATGTCACGTGGTAAATTTCTAGGTGGATAATTCGATTTACTCCGGCAGACGATTAGCCTGATTCTTTTTTCCTAATAATAATAAACGTGATTAAATCGCCCCCTGGCGGTTCACGATTCTACTACGTACGATTAATGTTAATTGCAATAGTAGCTAAGACATATTGGCTTTCATAGGCGGGGTGGGAGAATTGGAAGATGAAAAGCGGGGAAGGGAAATTCCGGGTGGTCTGTGAAATTCGCGGCAATAAATCTTTCAGGCGCGTGACTTTGGGTGTCGGGAATTAGCAGTAAAAGTAATAAAATAAAAGTCGCGTGCCGTGTTAAATTACATCGAGAAAGGCGTTTGCTACGAATTCAAGAACTTAAACCACAAACGCATCGCCATTATTGGTCATAAAATGCTCATTTGCATTGAAAACTACTCTCTTGATTTGTAGCCTCAGCAATGCCGTACAACATTCGATGTTATTTCCTCATTTTGGGACTATTTATAAATATGGTTAATGGCTATGTTGAAGGAGAGATAAAAATAATTTTCAAGTACTCTTCCTGAATTTTAATTTCTGAGCATTTACTTTATGAATTATTTTTATAAGTTATCTGAATTAATTTAGTAATATACCACATAATATACATGTCCCACTGCAATTCTACTTGGAAGAATTTTAATGGAGGATATTTATCAGGTAATTCAGTTTCACACGTAAATGCTTTGTTCCAATTTAGATATTTTTGTTGAGACACTGGGAAATCTTAATTTTATTCTTTTAAGTATTGATTTTCTCTTTTGTTTTTATTTTGCACCCGTCTATTACTTATTTATTTTATTGCATGTGTTTCTTTTTGCTTAATATATGTGTGCATCTCTATTTACAAACCAATTTATATACTGATTGAATAAAATAATGCGATTCACAAACTGTCATCAACTTTGTAGTCCTTAATCTTCCCTTAATACCAGGAGAAAGGGATTTATGAATAATTAAAAACTCTTTCTAGCAAAGAATTCATTATCATATTATGATTTTGACTTTATTTTCATACAAAGCTGAGATAACATGGTCACAAACTCGTCGGGTTGTTAATTCCAATCCTGATGCCACTGCAGTCCTGCCGTGTAGAAGACCTAGTGTATTTTAAATATGCCGTGGCTATAAGTTCTCAGGTTGGCGGGATACGGAAGTTTGAAGAGTGGGGAATGCAGCTCTGGTATCGCACTCTCGACACTTTCCCGAGGTTTAAAATTACGAGATCCGTCGCCAATAACCCTCACGTTGCTTTACAGTGCATCCTCAATAAGGAATAAAATCAAATCCTAATCATACAAAATCATTTAATTTTAATACATTTCTCTCATTTCTACTTGCGTAATAAATTTTTAAGTCATAAATCCCTTTTTAAAGCTTTATATATGCCATCTCTTGCATTTTAATGTCAAAAGTGTTTTTAATTTGTTAAATTCAAGTAGAGAAAATAATGTTTTTATTAAATATATCTAAATTTTAAGAACACTATATATATATATATATAGTAATATACAAGAGCGTTTATTCGAATCATTTGAATTTGCATTAATATCGGGGCATTCTTCAACGTAAGCAAAGGGTTCTGAATCTGAATCCTTACTCTGACATGCATTTTCTTTTACAATGATTTCCATTTTTATGTGAGCGTAAAGTATTGTGAATCAGTAATGCCACTAAACTGTGCTCTTAGGAATAAAGTAAACATATTTGAAGAACATTTTGGATTTTAGTATTTTTAATAGGGTCAATTAGTGTAATATACGATTTCAAATTAATGTCAATAAATACGCTCATGAATAAAATAAATATTAAATGCCTTATTGTTTTAAATTTTAAAAAAAATCAACTATTATAATGCGTTTTAAAAAAAAACATTTGAGAGATTTATGTGTTGTTTAAAAAATATTTTTTCAACTACACACATTATTTTATCAGAATGTATAGTTAATAAATATTTATCTATCACATTTTTACATGTTTCCAACGTATTCGAATATAAACATATTTACTTCCTGAAAAAATGACCTAAATATAGTTTCTGAAAATATTTAGATACATTGTCATGTGTATTGTCATGATTAACAGTAAATGTTTTTACATTGGTTCAGCTTTACACATGATTAATTATGTTATTGATGATTTAAAAAGCAAAAATAGCTTGTTGATAAAGGAATATACTTGTAACAAGTGTATACTTGTACTTGTGTTTTATCTTCGATAGTGGATTTGAGTTGTAAAGGCCCCATAGACTCGTGTCAATATATTTTTTGTAAAAAAATTAAATAATGGTATAAGAAAAGACGACAAAAAACCATTTTTTAAGATTTTTAAAAGATTTTACCATTTTGAAATGACACAAAGGCATTGTTTTTAGTGTGCAGTAACCAATTGAAATCTTTATATTAGGGAAAAATAATTTGATATTGATATAATAAGAGCTTGAGATATATAAGTAAGAAATTCCCTAAATATTGTACAAAATAGGCCTAAATTATTTAAAATTCTCCACTGATTGATATGCATAAAATCAAATACAGAATAAGATATTTTTGTTAATAAACGAAAGATGACAATTATAAAGATGAAGCATTATTGCCCATAAAAATATTTTTATATTATTAAGTCTTTTACCGGACTGAGAGAGAGATTGATTTTTATGAACTTCGCCCTTTAAAGCAACTTACAACTATTGGAAACGGACCTCATGATTTTGAACCACAGTCAAGTGACATCTGAGCTGCAACTCCCTCTCCAAACTCCAATGAAAGGAGTTTGAGCTACGATAGACTTAAAGTGCATCAGACCTTCTACATGGCGAGTCTTTAGGGGCACTAAAAGACTTGAACCCACGAATTGACAACACTGGCCACGAGTTCACGGCCATGACCATTTCGTCACTGCAACCTAAATTTTTATCTAAATAGTTATTACCACGCATAGAGCTTTTCACCTATATTTTTAAAACTAGAAAAATTCTTTAAAATTTTAAGTTTTGGTACCATATTATGAAAAAATATGATAATTATGCGTCGCATTTTCTCTGCATACGTTTATTTTTCTATTTAATTTGTATCTTTTTTGTTTTGTAGCATAAATAATCATACAAACAAATCACATATATTTATAGCACTATTCAGCCAATCTCAATATTTTTAAAAATATAGACGACGTTGACAGAGAGTCAGAGCTAAATGATAAGAAGTTAGTTCTCAGGACCAATTTTATACACACAGTTTACTTAGTAAAGTTTTTAATATATGAATATATAAATAATGTAGTATCTTTTTCCTAGAATAATATTTTTAATTTTATTTCTAGGATAAAAAGCTTTCGTAATTGCTACATTTATCATCATTTTGTATTTGGGATTTCCTTTTCTTTTCTTTTCTCTACCAACTTTCTACTTGTTAAATTTTATATAAATTTTCTTAACCCATTATAATTTATTTATTTAATTCATTTTTAAACGTCTGTGTCAAGTTAAAATATTAAACGACAGGCTAAAGGTAAAAATAACTCCTTATAAATTCTATAACAAGTCGTATAATTTGTCTTAAAAATGGATTCTACAAAAGAAAATTCACTTTTTTTTTTAACTTTTTCATATTTTACTTGTTTACTTTTTATATATCGGTAATGTTCTTTAATTTAACCTTGCCATTTCGATAAAAGTATTTACCACTTCTCTAGTTCCTTTTGTTCTTTTTTTCAAATGTTTAGAATTTAAAAATTCTTTTGATATTAACTGGTATGAAATATATTGTTTTACAAAAGTATAAGAACTTATTTCAAATTCATTTAAACCATTTTATAAATTCTTTACAGCAAGCATGATAAAAAAAAATTTAAAGAAAAATAAGATAAAATTTTATCCCACAATATTCTAGAATGCCTCAGCATCTAATAGATATATTACTTCTATGTTTGAGAGATCAAACATGGCGTCTGAGACCTAACCTTCACTCAGCAAGGCGTTCCCGGTATGTTCCACTAATGCCTTTTCTTTGTTTACAACCGTTTTTTAATGAATATGCTAAACTCCGGCTCATCCCGCCGCTAAGATATGTGTATTCTTCAAAAGCCCACAGGTCGGATAGGTCAAAAGAATTAAAAGGCAGGGGTCAAGGGAGGGGGGTCATTAGATGGGAAGGTGAGAAGAAGCAAGGGGTGCTCGCAACGTGAGACCCTCTGTGAAACCCGAGTCTGTTGTGTGTGGCTGGACAGCACGAAACTAATTAACTAAGGGGTAACCTTAATGAATTTAGAAAACTCGCCTTCCTTTTTCTTGGTGCCGCTGTGTGTTATGTTTCACACCGGAGGTCAGGTTTTTCTTTTCTTTAGTTTTGCAATGTGTTTATAATGTTAAAAGATTTCCTTTCTCTTTTCGTTATTATTTGCTTGGGAAAAAAATGGTTCTCCTAATGTCCTTTTTTTTGTTCTATCTCACTTTGTGTAATTAAGTTCAAACCCGTTCTTCTTTCGTGTGAGTGTATACTTAGTTTTGCCGATTGCGGTAACATTAGCATTTTCCGTCTTAATTTGTTTTGTCGGCTGATAGTGTTGTAAAACGAATTACACTAACTCCTGTTCATGATATATGATGTACAGAAATAGCTACTCAAGCAAAATGAATTAAGATGTCTATATTTTCGACGGGAAAAAATGATCTGGCTATTAATATTATCTGTCATTTTTGAAGGTAACATGTGTTACTTTTCTGCTAATCTATCAAATGAGGAAAGCTATTACGAAAAAAATGTTCAAAAACGATAACTCATTATGCTTTTTAAGGACAAAAAATTTGCTTGTAAAAATCGTGGATGCGTGAAAGCTGTTTCTTTTAATTCTGATGTTTGCCATAAGTAATTAATCAGCCCAACAGTTATATGCCTAAAAGTTATTACTCCCTCTGTCCCATAATATTAGTAGCAAGTGAAAATGTGAAAAGAAATTATTGGCAAATACGGCTGTGAGTTGTGTAGTAGCGCAAAAAATTGCGAAGGCTTCAATCAAAATCAATGTTCCATGGCATCTGTCATCTGTTTTGACACATCTTTCAATTTTACGGTTAATTTAATTGTTAAGAGTTATAATTATTTATTAAATTTCATCCACTCATCAAGATCAATTGTTTTATTTCAGTTGATTATCAAACCATTTTAAAAGTGAGATGGAAGAAAAAAAAAAGAGCTTCTAAGTAAGGATCTCAATGTAGCTCAATGCAGCCACTACAACATAACGCCCCTTCCAATAACATCGATAAATTGCTAGAAGCAGTAAACTTAACCTTCAGTAATATTTATCCCGAAGTATCGGGCAGTACATTTTTGTTACTTTAATAAGTTATGCAATGAACAATAAAAATGAAGAATAATGGCTCCAATAATTTTAACTTCACGTGTACAAGGTAACCAAAGCCTCGCAGTCAAGGGGGCGGTACATGCAAGTTTAAAATGCAGTAACAAAATTATCGAAAAATTTAAAAACCGTCTAAAAACTCAACAAAAAATAGAGAAGTAATATTTTTTTAAAGTTATGATTTAGTTTAATCTAGTTTTTAATAATAAAGTTGTGCTCAATATTTATTTTGCCTCTATTATAGGGCAAATTAAATTCATCAATTTCTACCATTATTATAGGATATTATTATTCCATTTTCTTTTACAGTATTTAGGTTGCTACTTTGCTACTAAAAATACTATTCGATACAAACACTAGATAAGTTTCACATATCAGTTTGTTAGTTTTTTTAAAACCAAAATTAGAGGAAAAACCTCTTTTTTATTCCATAAAATTTTTGAATTTATGACTATTTTGTTTCTTTCTATTGACAGCCGAGGGGAAAAAAAAGAAAAATATGTAAAAATAATTAGGAAAATATTGGAGAAATTGAATTTTGAAATATTAGTCGATGCGTGGACATATTCTTGTTTCCAGTTTGTTTATACAATAAAATCCCTCCCCCCCTGAATTCCCTTTTTTAAATGAGTTGTGAGTTTCTTAAAATAATAAATATACATATAAAGCAAACTGAGCTTAAAAGTATGAAACTTGAGCTGAATTATTTAATGTTTTAATCGTTTGATAAATATAGTAACATTGCTAAATTCTCATTATATATTCAAAAACCTCCAGATTTCTAACCTAAAACAATGCATTAATAATGTAGAAGCTTCATATCTATAAATAAAAATTATAGGTATTGCTTTATTTATCAATTTGTGCATAACTTGCATAAGTGGTATAGATTATAATAGTTATAGTATTAATTTATATCAATAAAACAAGATTAAAGAAGTCGTCCAAAACTTAAAAGCGTATTTCAGCTTGAAATATTCAATGAATCCTAATAAATATCATTAATTCCATTATATGTTATTCTTAATAACTAAATATAAAACTTGAAAAATTTTTTACGCTGTGAGATAGGACAAATTCATATACCATTACTTAAATTTTGCGTTTTTCGAAGTGACAATTAAGATTCGCCTTGTTATATGCTGGTGTGCTTAATTAAATTAATTGGATTTTAATTAGATCTTAAAGAGTTTAATTTTATTAAATATATAGGAAAAAGAAGAAATCATTCCGGAAGAAATAAAAATCTCTTTTTTCCTTTTATAAAATGTGTAGAATGTGTGTGTGTGTGTTTTTCCAGGATTTCTCATAAATGTAAAATGCCCTATAGCTTATTATCGTGATAAAAGCATTTAAGAATGGGCTTTTTTTTCAAAATGTGATATTATAGAACTGTGTTTTATAGTTTAATAGTTTTCACAAAGATTAGAGAATGTATATAGTGTCTCATTACAATATCTTAAACTTATTCTTAAAAATTACTCATCACAGTCTTTTATAATATAATTAAAAACAGAAGAGAGAGAGAGAGAGAGTGAATCCATCTTAAACCCTTTTAAAGAAAACAAAAGACATTTTTACCCCTTCTAAATTGCAATGTTTGAGTTATATTAATATTACTTTCAGCTGAAAAAATTCTCCCATCTTTGTAATTTTAAAGCATTTTAAGAAAAGTTATACTTATTAAGTAACTACTAAAATGTGAAATGAAATGAAATCATAATACATGCAATTAAATTTAGAATATCAAATATTATTTTTCTAAAAATGCCGTTACTTTCTCTTTATATTCGTTTCAGTAACACCTACAGTTCTCGTTGCCACCGATTTGCTTACATTTATAAATAATATCTTCCATTTCGAATTCTCAGGATTTGAGAGGTCTGTGTACGCCAATGCATCTATGTATGAGCTATCGATATGAATGTTAAATTATTAATGAAATAACTTAAAAGAAAATATCATTCTGTAAAAACTATACAAAGTCCATTTAAAATATGCCATGCATGTTAACTCAAAACAATTTTAAATAGTATATTACAATGGAAATACCAATTGTAACATAGTATTTATTACTGCAAAAAATTCTCTGAATTATATATCTTCTTAACCGCGCAAAATAATTACATTTTTCTAATTAAAATATACTTATCAGATATAAAAAAATTTCCCCAATTGTATTAAAAATACAGAGTTTTGATACACATTAAAAGATTAGAAATCTATAAAATACCAGCAAAGGATTCGTCTTAAAATATAAAGTGTCGTATATAAATACAAAGACTTTTCTTGGATTACTTGAGTACCAATTTAACGATCCCATCCCAACTTCTCCCTCCATTTTAATTAATAAACTTGCCTATATCCAAAACCCCTTGCAAAAGTCAACAGCTTCATATATCGAAAAAGAAATAAGTATGAATGTATTAAAACAAAGATTCATGTTGAATCCAAATCTTGAACTTATTCTTAACCCTAAAGAATGATTTCCCGTATTCTAGCTTTCGATGAATGCTTCCATTTATATGTCGTAATCCAATAATGGCGCATTCCGTCGTGTGTGGTCAAAGCATAAAGAAGATTTTTTGAGAAAGGACAAAATGATTTAAGGGTAAGAAGCTTCACTAACGAGTTGATTACGTTCAAAAGCGAGAAGAGCACGTGGCAGAATGTCAGCTAGAATACTTAGCAGCGTTGTATCCGCACAAGTGGTTATTGTTTCAGAACACAATTCGGCCAGTTTGGTGAATGTTACAGATTCCACACACTGCTCAAAAAGTTCAGACACATTTTTAAGAGGGAGAAGAAGACATGCGTGTATTATTTAATAAGAATTTTGTGAAAAGGAGATTTTTTCTCACAAGGATTGCATTGTGATTTTACAAAGAATTTACATCATTAATTTTTACGCGTTTTTATTATCACATATGGAATTAAGAGGCATGAAAAATGTTCTTTTTTATTTTTCAGATAGCAACAGTTCATTTTATTTTATTGTAGCGAAGTTATTGATTTTTAGTTATTAATTTTGGTTTTAGCTTTTCATTATATGCGCAGTGTTAACACACAAATCACATATTTTCCTTCGTCAAGGTATTCGATTATATTGAAAAAATAGAGCTCCATCTAAAACATATAAGGAAAAAAATGCTTCACATGTTAAAATATTTGAAATCTTGGTTTCATAAAGCTGTATTTATTTTGACGTTATGATAAATAGAAAAAATATTCTCTCTCTAAGCCCTTAAGATTAGACACAATACATATATAATTACAGCAAGTGTGAAATTCAAATGTATTTCCTGCAAAACAGAGTTTTATAAAAAAAAAATTTCATACTTAGGAAGTAAACACAGAAACATTTAGTACGTCTTTTCTTAACATAATTTTTGATAATTTGCTCTAGGGCGCGTAAGAGTGTCCGTTATCAGTCAATTTATACCTTTAAAAGGAGCAAAAGAAATATTTTAACAAAAATTCTAGTGCTGTTAGTCATTTTGCAATAAAATCCTAGCTCAGGCTCTTGACAGAAATCAACTTCTATGCATAGATGCAAAAATGTCGTAAGATATTTCTTTAGCACAGAAACTTCTTGAAAATGTATTGATTTTTTAGAATTTTGATTAAAGGAAACCTTGTTCCAATATTTTTTAAGATACATTTTTAATAGCCCCTGCTTTTTTTTTTTTTTAAAAAAAAGACTTCAATCAATGTTTTGAAAATATAAAAAAATAATAAATTAGTCTCTTATATGAATTTTTTGAACTGGTTCTAAAAATTTGTGTAACAGTATGTACTCAATTATGAAGTTTATAAGAATACTTGACTATATTTTTACTTACAAATATTTTTGGACTAACTAAGCCAGTGCTTCTCAAACTTTCAATGTACGCGACCCACTGTCTCATCATCATTATCATCGCACCCCCCTCCATACAATAACAATGTATTGTGAATTCAATAGTACTATACTTTGACACTAAAGCTACAATACGCCTTTAACCTATCATGGGCCACCGACGTATATAAACGTCTCGCTCAGCCAAAGCATTAATTTTCTGGACGTATATATACGTCTTTCCGAAATACGACCTTTACTGTGAAATGCTATCCAGAAAATTATTCCGAAGGCTTTGGAATGCAATGAAAGAATCTTGATAGTGTTTGCGAACGATTTACTTATTTCAAAAGATTTGCTTGTTTATTCCTTTTCTACCTCACCCCCAATACACCACATACGCTTGCCTACGTGTTAAATGGTGGCATTTGGGAGCAAATCGCGTCGTTTTTAATCGGCATTTAATGGCTTTATTATAAACCGTACATATTATCAAAATAATTGTTAATTTTTACATTTAATTTTATGTATGACAAACCCATGGGGTCACTCGCAATTATTAGACTTGTCCTTAATTTAGTATTGTTAAATTAATTATAAAATACATTGCACAGTAATGACATATTTATAAGTGTATTATATCAGTGTACATGTCTATTTTATTTTTTATTATGCCGGAATGTGTTTTATTTGTTTCCTTCAGCAAATTATTTTTAAAATCTTTTGTTTTCGACTTTTCAATAGGCTCGCGCCCCCCTCATAGGATCATCACGCGCCCCCCTAGGGGGGAGTGCTCCACAGTTCGAGAAACATTGAACTAAGCGAAGATTTTGGAGACATAAGAGAATTGTAAAATAAAAGAAAATATTCCAACTTATTTTTAAAAAAATGCAGGAAAAGACGATTTGTATAATCAAACATTCTTAATTCTGAAATATTTTAAAGTATTCTCATATTCATATGACATTAATGAACTGTAAGCAATGTGTGTTGAAATTAATAATTAAATTCTTTATATATTATATATTTTCCTACAGTAAGAGCTTTTAATACTCTACCCTAAAAGCTAGGATGCCCTTTAAACCAATTTTATAATTTCTTTTTCTTCAATAGCTATCGAGGAAAGCGGTGACGAGGATCGAAATTCAGTAAACTCTTGCGATTCGGAACCAGGTCTGACTCTCAAGCGGAAGCAGAGGCGTTCTCGAACCACTTTCACAGCTTCTCAACTAGATGAGCTGGAGAAGGCATTCGAAAAATCCCAATACCCCGATATTTATTCAAGGGAAGAATTAGCACAAAAGACCAAACTAACAGAAGCCAGGGTACAGGTATGATTTTACTATATATATCTACATATCCATTATCTCCATAAAACGTGAATGAACATGAATTTGAACGAGCCTTTATATTTTATTTCATTGCCTATACATCATGTTTCATGAAATTCATA
>BMAV01010012.1:169538-184632 GCA_019973955.1 Trichonephila inaurata madagascariensis
ATTTTTGTTAAGTGTACGAAGACTTTTGTGGCGTAATTTCTTAGTAGCTTTTTGATTATTAATTTCTTAAAAAAAATAATTACACTATTTTTAAAAAAATTAATTACGTCATTCCATTAAGAACAAGTTACAGATATCATAAAAAAAATACAATTAAAATATACTAATTTTTATTAGTCAAAAACATCAAATTTTCTAAGAAATTGCAAGTGTACGAACACTTTTGTGGCCCACTGTATATCGTTACTAGTTTTACTTAAAGTATAATCACTTGGGAGAGAGAAGAAAAATATTCTGTGTGATTTTTCTAAGAAAAAAAATTCCGATAAACGAAATATTTATGAGACTTAAAAACCATTTTTCTTATCCTTTGATGATTTCTCCTCAAAAATCAGTTTATATAAAAATATTACGGTATAAAAAATAAAATGTGCTGGTCGTGATATGACAATATGCGTTTAAAAAGAAAAGACTGGGTACATGTGATCGAATAAATTGTACATTACATTTATTTATGTGTGGGACAGTCAACGCTTGATTTTTTTTTCTATTCTTTGTGTTGCAAAAAACAGTTTTAGTCTCTTATAATTAACGGTTCTCTCATTTAACTTTCAAGTCAAAAGGTACATTTTTTTTTTTAATTTTAAGTTTTCTTTCGCCCAATTATGATCCTGTTCACGTTTGTCCGGATCCAAATATCCTGTGATTTCTTGCTAGATCAATGACTTTTAATGATATTTTACTATATCATAAACACGCAATTAGTATCAATTAGTTATATAATATATATTAAATTGTTATAGTTGCATAATATATATTAATTAATATACATATATATATTAAATTGGAGTAAATAAATTGAGGCATGTGTCAAGATGATTTCTCAAAATCAGAATACGAGCTTATCTAGAATGATTCATATTACGAAGCAAAAAAAAAAAAATTATATTCTATACAATAATTGCAAAGAACATTTTTGGTCCGTCAATGAACATTTAAAAAAAATTGTAACATGTATCTTTAATTTACATTATAATAAAACTATTGTTATACTTGTACCACTACTAATATGATGATGTTAAAACTCACCCGTTGTATCCTTTAGAATCAAACACTTCTTGGCGAATTTCTTTCAACCGTTCAAGTTTTCAAAGAATCGGTTTCCTATATGAAACAAACTAACTACTGTTCTTAATACTCCATGGACTTCATTATAAATAAAAGTGATAACATGCATAAACTACAAATTCAAAACTCAAACTGTGGAATCATTATTTTTCACAAATTTTGTTTTACAGAACCTTGACGAATACAGTTATCAGTTAGACAATAAAAGCAGACGATTTTTTAAATGAATATGTTACAAAATGTGCTATGAATTATTTTGTTTCTGTTAAAATTCTGTTTTACAAATTCTTAACGCATATAGTTATCAGCAGACAATAAAAGCAGACGATTCTTAAACGAATATGTTTTAAAATATGTAACTTATTTATCCAAAAAAGTTATTTTAACAACTGTTTTATTTTGAAAGTGATTAAATGGCGTATTTATTCATTACTAAAAACAACATCCCTTAGGTACAAATTATAAAATTAAGGGCTAGTAAAACTTCTGCAAGTAAGTAACGTAAAAATGTTTTTGCAGAAGCAAATAAAAAAAGTTAAGTATTTTAAGTCTTTTTTTTTTTTCTTTTTTTTCAAAAATGATTAGAACTTCTTGTTCATGTAACTTTTATAAACTGTATTTACTCGAATCTAAGGTGCACTTTTTTTCCTATGTTAAAGCTACTGAAAATCTAATGCGGCTTAGAATCGAATAAAAAAAATTCATTGGATGGGCTAATTAAGACAATTACATATTCATACATGTATTTAAAAGTTTTTAAAACTGATAAAATAACTACTTATTCCCTTCTTATTGGTTCTCATTTTAAATTTATGCTACTTAATAAAATTGAATTTCGATAAACCATTTTACATTATTTTTGATTTTTCACAAAAATTTGTTGAGAATTTGGGATGCGGCTTAAAATCGATGGCGGCTTAGATTCGAGTAAATACGATATATCACCCCTATTATTTTTTGATTTCTCCCTCTCTCTCGTTTCTCTCTCTCACCAAAACATTTTTCTTTTTTTTCCCCACACAAGTCAAATGACGAAATGTGGGAATTCTGAATTCCTTTCCGTAAGTGATGAATATTTGTTTTGTATAGTAGAACATGAAATGATATTGAGATACATTAGATAAAAAAATCTTCTTAAATAAATGAATATGTTTTATAGCTATTAGTTAAAAAGTGGTAAAAAGACAGTAAAGTCAACTAGTTAAAGGCATTTGAAGACTGTAAACAGAATAATTCTGCACCAATTCTTTGTAATTGTTTCTAGTAATTCTCACAAGGGAAAAAACTCTTTGTAATACTCTTTCTAGAATAAATCTACTTAATCAAGTACAATAATATAAATATTTCAACGAAAAACCGCAAGATTTTGGTCCTCTAATTTGAAGTGACCTCTAAAAAAATCTGAGAATTGCTACATCATCTTGTGCCTCACCCAGACAATTTTTACAAACTCAAGCTCAACATAACCATTTATAATATATTGAATAAAAGGCTTGAAGTTTTTCAAATATTTCCTGTATTTTTCAATTCCTACTATTAGCTCGCACTGTCTATATATTTATTTATTTATATATTTGTATATTTATTTATCTTGGTGGAATTTTCAATCGTTCATAAAATACATTTTAAAGCGCTGAATTGAGCTGAAATTTTAAATACAGGATCATTTTGGATGACAATACAATAATTTAATTATAATTAATAAAAATTAATTGATTAAAATGAATTATTTAAAGAATTACAAATACAGCCACGTTGGTGACTTAACGACCCTTTTGACGACTTGTGTCAAAACTTGAAAAGGTTTTTTTTCTCTCGTGTTAAAGCATTCAGTTGGACTGAAATTAAAAGGACAATACGATACTTTAATGATAATTAAAAAAACTAATTACCACTTAATGTTGTGATTCTGTCCTATGTATATACATATTTATATTAATTGTAACTATTTAATAAAAAGTAGCCAAAATAAAATTTTTCGTTGTTGATCTAAGAAGGAATTGACTTAAAACTATTTTTTTATAATACTTGTTTTACTAAGATCATCTGTTGTCATTCAAATGAAATTGCTTAAAAACTTGCATTTCGTTATCTTTTAAAATATGTAATCATTTAAGTATTTTAATCTTAACCATTTAAAATTATAAACATGTCATTTTAAAGTTTGTGAATGAATTTTAACCACACACGCAGGGTTTCTCAATATGTTAGTTGACATTTACTGAGTAGAAATAAAAAATAAAGATTTTAAAACTTTTTATTTAATTAACTTTTGTAATTAATATACATAATATATATATATATATATATTAGTTTCATAATAAATGTAATAAAGTAAATATAAATTTCAAGACACTTATAGAACAATTTTTTTTTTTATTAAATTAACTGTGCTTTTAATAACAACTATTAATATTATTTCAGTAACAGATAAATTGCATAATGACAGAGAATACATTTCTTATTTAGGTTTATATTTATATTTATATCTCTTTTAATGATTACATTGATTTCTTATTTCTGATATTTTCATAAGGGATAAAGTAGTGAAAAAACCATACATTTCTGTATTTCTTTTTCTAAAATTAATAACATTTCTTAAACGAAAAAACTAGAAGCAAAATGTAATGTATCTTTTAACATTATTTCATTAACAAAAAGTCATTAAGTTAAAATGTTTCCCACATTCAATTTTTACATTCTAGAACCAATATATGCGCATTTTTTTTCCATTTGAATCAATGAAAGAATATCTAAATTTTTAATGTCATACATTAAATCATCGGTGATTAGAAATAATGTAGGTTGGAATAGTTGAAAACTCGATAACGACATCCTTTGAATAATACATAACAAATTTAGCAATTTTTATATTATCACTTAGCAGGTTTTCCGCTCTCTAGCTTCTGTGACCAGAAGCTTATTTCTTCTTTCTTCCCCCCCCCCCCCTTTTTTTTTTCTTTTTTACCTCTTTAATTCCATTTTTAAAAAATTACCTGCTATGTGAATTTAAAATGATGGTAAAAAATAACTTTCATAAAAATATAATTATTCTCAACCGGAAAAGGCTCTTTACATATATTAGCATATATTAAATACCGTATATTACAGCGTATAGCGCGCACTTTTAACACGAAAAATAAGCTCGAAATTTACGGATGCGCGTTACGCGCCTGATATAAAAACAAAGAGAACATAAGAATAAAAATATTAGATATCTACATATATCTAAAAACTATTTTCTTAAAAGTGACGACATGCCTTTTGAACTTTCATTACTGAATAACATGAAAAGCTCGTGAGATTTGCCTTCCCTCACATATTCAGGTACATCATCGAATTCCACTTTATATTCACTTTTACTATTAAATACCATACCATACCACATAAACACATACCGTACCATATTATGTCACCATTACCGTGAAAAGCCATCTTAAGTTCCATCTGCATTGTTGGATATACAGTGAAAATCGCTTGCTTAACGCGAAATTGAAGGAACTGAAATATTTTTCCGTGTTAAAAGGATTTTGTGTTAAAGAATATTGCAGCACCCCCCCCCCCATATCAACAAAATTAAGATTATTAGAGTACATTTTATTCACATAAATATATATACATGCGCATATTTAATAAAAATCAATGAAACTAAAACATTCACAAGAACTTAAAGAAATTTAATACAAAATTTTCAAATTTTTTGAAAAATAAATCAGCTATTGAGTTTTTGGAAAATAATCTAACTTTTTTCTTTGCATTTCTTTTTTAGCGTCAAATTGTAAACAAGTTGTTCAATATCATCAATTTTGTGATCCATTTCACCATTCGAATGTGCGTCTAAATATCTGCTCATTCTTTTCATGATGTTTCTCATTTCGGATGATGTAGGAACAGCACAACTGCATTATTCATTTCATTTTCATCGTCGGAATCTGCATCAATGTGATATTTTTTTAACTTTAAACAAACTTCAAAATGTCTTTGTCTGCCATAATTGGGGCTGAAAACACATTATTATCATCTACTGCAATGAATTCTTCCGATAATACAATAGGACAGTCCAATCCGACTGGGGTTTTCCGTATTTTGTTCATTCCCAGAAGGGAAATCTTTTCGTGTTAAGAGAAAAAAATCATGCAAATACATAGTTTGTCGGGACTGTTGTATTATTTCGTGTTAACAGATGTTTAGTATTAAGCGTTTTCGTGTTAAACATACTTCACTGTACTACATTTTTTTAAAAAATGATTTTTGTATTATGTCAGTTCTAATTTTATTCCATTCTTTCTTATCCCCTCACACGTTATAGCTAGATTGGCATGATGCAATTAGCTTCCTTGTGCAACTAGTTTTTTTTTTTTTTCATATTTAATTTGTTTAGACTTGTATATATCACTGCAAAAAGTGCGTGGTGTACATTTTGTCATTTATAAATATTTTAAAAGAAAAATACAGGTTTATTTAGGTAAATGATTTCTTGGGAATCAGGCATTAGTGTGTCCCGCGTATATACATTTCTTGATTTAAAAAATATATATTTACATATATAAATGGGGTATATTTTATTATACTAATGTAGAGCTTGAAGCATATATCTAGGAAAACATCAAATTAATTATTTTACTCTCATTAATTTAAGTCCTTCCTCGCAATTGCTTATTTCTAACTATGCCTCTATCTCATTTTTCAATGTTGGCAACAAACAACATCTGTGGTGTAAAATTCCTATTTCCTATACATATAAACTCGGCAAGCATTTCAATGTTTCTAGTCGGATAGGTTCATTGTGATTATTTGTCATTTTAATTGGATATTTTTATTGATGGAGCTCTAGCACTGTTGAACAGCACCTCAATGAACAAGGATGGTTCAGATGGCCAATGAGGCAGTGCCTCTTGGCTATGGGTGCAGCCTTATTACGGTCAAAATGAGCTGCTTACAAACTGTTTAACTGTAACTGCTCTTTCTGAGCTTTAACACATGTTTCTCGATTGTCTATTGTCCGCTTCATTTAAATAGTTGAAAACTCATCTTATGCGCTTAATAAAATGATACTTTTATATTTGAAAGACATTTTTAAAAAAGTAATGTTATATTTCTGATAATATAAAGATATACTCTCTGGAAACTTATCAATTTTGTATTCATCAGTAATTTGACAGCTCATTTATAGACACTTAAATCTATCTAAAAGTTATAAATTGTGATTATGCTTAGCGTAAAATATCCTCGTGTTAAAAAAATGGCTAAAAAATAACCCCGCATACAATGTAAATATTTAATTTCTGTGTTTTGTAACACTGAATTACTTTTTATCAGTTAAAATTTCACTTGATACATTCTAACTTTTGCCTGTCGTTATAAAATTTATGTATTCTATTCAAGCTTATATTTTTAAAATATACTTAAAAATATTATACTTTATACTTACTTTATACTTATACTTTAAAATATTTCTAATTAGTTTTATAGAAAGGTAATTAAACAATTCTCAAAGTACCTATAAATATAGTTATTTGGAAATATCTCTATTCAAAACTTAGTAGGATAAATAGTTTCTGGTTATTTCTGTTAATTAAGAAAAATTAATTTGATTTATAGACATTTTAAAGAGCTCATTTGACCAAAAGTATGTTAAGGTGTAGAGAAAATTTTATTTCAGAATTTCAAAAACCTACTTATGTAGAAAAGGTGTTCCATAGTACATAGAGGAAGGAAAAAATACAATAAAAAAAATTGTGTTAAGTAATGTCAAAAACAAAAAGAAATGAAGATTAGGTATTTAGCTTTTAAAGGGTAAAAAGTCAAAAAGATTTTGCTAAAACGAAACAGGCATTTTAGTAATTCTTAAAATGTATTGTGATGAAAGGATACCTGCTAAATAGATACAAGAAAAAACATCACGCATATTTAAAAAATTCCTTAGCATTAAATTTAAAAACCTACTGTCAAAATTACAGTGTACGATAAAGCGGAAGAAGAGGAAAAGCTTGGTTCGGACTAATTGGACGGTTCAAGGAGAGAGAGCTAGGTTATAAACTGTAGCAATATACATTGCACTTCTGACTACTCAGTACCTCATCCCTTTTAGTTATTTATAGTGTAAAAAACCATTATTTTGAGCTTAACATCATCTAAGCCAAACTATGGATTTTTCTATATTTTGAAAATTAAATCTTTTTGTGGCAATATTATAAATTGTGAAACGATTTTTTAAAATTATTTTTATCCTGATCTCCGTGCCATAGACATATTTTTCTGCATAAGTAGGCTCTTATTAATGACAATTTTTTTCTCCATATAACAGCGATCCACCCTAAAAATATATACCAGGAAAAATAAAACAAACGATGGTACTTATTTTACAAAGACGAGGGGGGGTCACCCCCTGTCCACCTAACGGTAGACCAACTCCCATTGTACAAATTACACAACTCCTTGTGTAATTTGTACAATACATACAAGTACACTTCATAGTGCTCAAATTGAAAAACTGTAATTCACATGCGTGTACGAGTTTATGTATTATGTAATTCTATTTATTTGTTCTTTTTTCCCGAAAATTCGGAGGGTTGGGGTTGGGGAGGGGGTTCTCTTTGTCAGTTAAATTCATCATTGAAGCTGCATCGTCCAAAACTTCATTGATAAAGTCCTTAGATTTTCATAAAGCATTTTATGAAAACCTTTTACATAAACCTTTCTATGCATAAACCTGTAGCTCTTGCAGCTTCCCAAAAAGTTGAGTATTTAGTTCCGTTGATTGTTAATAAGTCTTCTCATAAAACAACGGCTTTCTTCTCACGAAACGATTCCAGTTCGGGTAATCGTTGTGATACTTTTCTACGAGAACTTGCAATAATGTACTATCGAAACCGTATTGGCGATATTATATGAAACGAAGCATAGGGTTGCCAGTTCTGCGTGTACGACACATGCGAAATCGGAGCTGCTAACTAGGCGAGTTATCTTGAACGTTGGCATTGTTGCAATAATGCGCAGTAAATTTATTACAGCATCACGAAAAACTTTTTTATATATTGAGAGAAAACAGTTTAACCACTAAAAACCTGTTTTTGAAGCATCAGAAATTTTATAATATATTTCCTGTAATAATTAATATATTAATTTTTATTTTCTGATATTCTATAATTAAATTTGCCTCAATCTACTGTTAAAAGAACAGGACCGAAATTTTCCAATACTAATATACATCACATATATAACAGCATGTCATTCAGTTTTTGTTGAAGCGTAATATAAGTTGATAAAGTCTAAAACTGAATCGTTGTTTAAATATTGACATTTTTATAATTTTTTAAAGCTGTTCGTAAATTAAAATTTTGTGTAGTTTCCTTTTATCTATTATCTTATAAATATTTGGGATTATCCATATTAAAGAGGGAACTGCTATGACGCGTAAATTACATTTCACTCTTTAAAAAAAACTATATTTCTATCACTCTTTTATTAACTTCACCTGTATGTAACCGAATATTTGAACTTAATTTTTACCCACTTTAAAAGGTCAGATTAATTCGAAATTTGGTTCACTTCTCAAGGACCGATAACAATGTAATAATTCAATAATTTGGATCCATTTCCCTGATCAGGATCATCAGGTTTATCGACTTTTCATTTTCAGATCCCACGTCTGGCCACCTAATTCCAGATCTCATTTTCAGATTTGGTGACTAATTCCAGATTTGGCGACTAAAAGATTGTTACAACTTAGTTCGATTAACTATAAAAGCGTATTTTTTTAGATTTTAAAACTATAATTTATTATTATTCATACTGTTAATTTGATACTGTTGTTGCTGTTGTTTCTTATCCCAGATGTAGTGTAGCTTAGCTACACCATCTCCATAAAACCAAAAATCGCCCAAAAAATCCAAAAATAACATAGGATTTCCTGGAACTTCATCAATAGTTAAATTCAAGCAATAAAGAATATAACTGGGAGAGGCCTGATCAGCCTTGCACCTATGACACTCTGGAAAAATTTTTCGGCCCTTTTGAAAAGTAAAAGATTTGATGTGGTCACTAAAAAAGCGTGATAGAGCCGTTTGCTGATTTCTTGGAATATTAAGGTGGTGACACCAACGAGGTCTTTTCCCAAAATACCAAGGGTGAGCAGGGGTTAACCTTCAAAGTGCATTTTAATTCTATCATTTTAATGGAGGAGAGAGTTTGACAAGAACTAGACAAGTATTACCCCGCAAGGTATCAGCAGTGACAGACTTGGCCAAACTATCGGCTATCTCATTAACATTCACTCCAATATGGGAAAGGACCCATTGAAAGTATATAGAGTGACTAGAAGAAAGTCGAACCACAAGATCCAGAATATTTAGACTTGTCATATCTCCAACAGCTGCCCAATGAGAAAGGGCCTACTTAGAAGCACAACTGTCAGTTAAAATCAAAATGCCCTTGAAGTCAAGCTCAGAAGCAGTGTCAATGAATTGCAATCCCTTATATATTGCAAATAAGTTCAGACCTAAAAATAGAATACCAGTTATTATTTCTAATCTTAATGTCAAATGTACTATCAGGTGTCTCTATGTGCACGTCGCTTCCAGAAATACTACTGTCGCCCATGCTACCATTTTTAATGCCGAATGAGGAATGCCATGAATTGTCTCCAGAGCCATCTGTCTAGTGAATTCTGGTTCCTTTGATACTAATAAATGTAAGCATTAGTCTGAAGCATGTTCTCCGTCAGCAGAAATGACTACTTGAACACAAGCTTTGACTCCACTAGATTAGTACACATGTCCATATTCTTTGAACCAAACTTTTATTGCAATTGTTTTTTATCGAGGGCTCTTTTTTTGTACAGGCCATCTTACTTAAGCGATTCTTCAAAATATTCCACAAGTTGTCCATGGAGTTTAAGTCTGGTGAATTTCAAGGCCAATTAATCCCATTAATTTGATTTTTCAGAATGAAGTCTTACTATTTTTGACTTATGACTAGCGGTTGTGTCATGTCGAAATGTTCCGACAAAGGTCTGCATGAATAGAACAAGCTGCGTTCTATAAGTAATATTTCTACGTACTTGGTTGAATTCATCATACCTAAAAAAACAGGCTCATAGGGCCATTTATCATAAAAAGTTCCCAAAGCACTTATTTCAGAAAGTATTTGCTCAGAAAGTCTTATGCTCAGGTTCATCGTAACCTTGTTTGGTATTTAATTAAACTAACGTTACATTTGTTTAAATATTTTTTGAACTTTTATTAATATCACATGCAATAAGTAGATGCGAAAAGTTTTTAGAGTATGAATTCTTTTGAACAAATGGGAAATCTCTTACAGCTTAAAAGCAACTTTACATATTTTTTTACTACATATAAATAATTGATCAGTGATTTGTTTTAAAGATATCATGGTGAAGAGTGATGAGGTTTCAGAGTACTAGTAATACTTTAAATAAAAGTAGTTATTTTTAAATATTGCGGTGTATCAAAATCTAGTAAATGTTTTATTTGGCTATGAGATTAAATTAAAAACATTTTTAATTACTTTCTGAATCAAAATAATTTTTCACATTTTTCAACCATTTGTGACGACTTCTTCCCCTAGTGCTCCAGCGGCATTCAAAGGCAATACTTATTTCCCCAAACCCACCCTAACCGAACATGGAATTAAAAACAGAGCAGCAACATTTTAACCAACACTGACAAATCCAATCGAAGTAGTCCACTCACACACGCACACCTTTACGCACACTCCGTCCAAAAAAGACTGAGCCGCCTTTAATAATAATATCTAAGCCAAAAGACATAAAGAAAAGAAACATAGAAAAGACTACACCTGAAAGGAAAAGACCCAAACCTGTTCCACTCGGGTGGGTTTTCACGCCTCCCCCCCCAAACGGGGGGGGGACACCCACCTGTGGGGGGTGTAGAGATTACCCAAAGGTGCGAAGAAGAGTGATGTCGCACTGTGCAAGATCATTACCACAAAGGTGCGACGATGCGGTAGGTTCTAGGGATAAAAAATGTCTATAAAAAGGGCCGTGCAGGACCGCCCGGGGTAACCTGTAATTAGACGGCCCCCTTCCCGTCAACGACGTAGAGGGAGGCATAGGGGCAAGTGCCCCCCCGTCGCGTAGGCTTCATGTAATAGATTGTTTCTTTTTATCGCGCGAAGTGGAAGTTTTTTGGTCACCGCTTTTATACTCATTTGTTAAGCGCGTTAATTCCGGGCGGGATTGCGGCTCGTGGAATTGTTCAATTTTTTATCTTGTATTGTTCAATTATTCCATAGGTATTAAGAAGTGTTACGCCTGGGCAATGGCATAGGAGTGAATCGTATTCTTCTTTTCTTAAATAATGGGCTTGTGAATGTCGAGATGTTCACGAAAAAGAAAATTTGATTGGTACGAGGATCAAGTGAATGAAGATGGAATGCAATTTTGTTGTATATTCCATATTTTATTAAATATATATATATTTTTTTACTCAATTCTTATGCTAAAGAAATTAAATTTTATCTGGAACCATATTTTAATAATAATTCATTTTTAGATACAGCAAAAAAGTTTTATTTCCCGAAAGGATTTTTACTTTTCATGTAAATTTGTTGATAACTTGTAGTGTATATATATTAATAATAGAGAGGAACACGTTAATTTTTTCTAAAACTGAGTTAACTGGTTACGTTAACTAAAATGGAATAAAGAGCGAAGTGAAAATTTTCTTTTAGCTTTTTTAACTAATGATTAAAATTATAAGGCATATATTCAAATAGGCAATTATACTTCTTTAGTATTACGAGTCAGAAAACTTTCATTATAATTTTTTAAATACCATGTTCTATTAAAAGAGATAAAATGCCTAATAATTCCTATCTAAATAATGATTAGTTGGTACATATCATTCTTTTATTTACATGAAAAAAGATGAACTGTGTATATAAGAATTTAAAAATTGATGTAATATCTACAATTATTAGACATCCGTTGTTGTAATGTAAACGACAAATAAAAAAAAATTGTCAATTTTTTTACTGTTTAAATAAAAAAGTGAAGGTTAGAAAATGTCCAATCAAAAGAGAGTCATTCAAGTTGTGATTATGTGTATTTTTCTATGCATTCTATACTATACAACAATTTACATTATGCTTAATTACATGCTTAATTAACTTGTAATTAGTATCCATTTAGATTTTTGCTTTTAGTATAAAAATGGGAGGAGGGGGGAGAATACTTTTATGATGGATTTTTGACTTCCTTTTTACATTGGTTATCATACGCGTGGAAATTTGCAATGCTTTCCTCCGTGTTAATTAACAGATTTGTAAAAAAAAAGAAAAGAAAATGATCCATTGCTGCTTATTTTTTATAAACAGTTTGTTTTGACTTATTGTGATGTCATTTGGTTTCTACTTAGAATAAATAACTTCATTTAAAGATAAAATTATAAAAATAAGTCATATGATCAAAAACTTATCTTAACAATAACTTTACACAATGTCAACTATATTGTATTGCCTTGTTAGATATAAAGATGTTTTTCATTCCGAAGAAAACAACATTATATTGAAATATACTATTAACACTCTAAAAAATCTCACACGTTTATAAAAGAAGTTAAACTATAGCCGATGTAGTAAGTTCTAATTTGGGTGAAATCATTCAATATGATAGTTTGGGTAAGGAGAATTCAGACAGTACAATATGATAGAGATTAAGAAAATTTCTATCTTCATTCTACAACAGCTTCATACAGTAGCGCACACAGGAATTTTTTGAGGAGGGGTGGGGGTCCAGAGTCGAAAATCCACCATTCTTGTATCTTGTCCCTTTTCATTTTGTCGATTTTCGGGAACAAAAAATAGTAAAAACTAATTATTGAATAAATAATTAGCTTTAATTAATAAAATTAATCATTAATCACAAATACTTAATTAAATTTTACGTACTACATACTTAGAATTACAATCACTCGAAAAAAATTTAAGGGCTTTTGGGGGGTCCGGATCCCTAGGACTTCCCCCTTGTGTGCGCCACTGGCTTCATATAATTTTACATTCTGATATAAAAATGATATTCAATTCCCATCTAAGTTTTTCTTGTGAAAATTATTTATACAATATTTCATAAACTTAGCTTCTCAAAGATCCAAAAATATAAACTTAAATACTAAATGAATAAATTCGGTGTTATATTTTTCGTTTCTTGAATCAAGTGGGAATGAGTTCGAATACGTGTTTTTACGCATAAAAATACAAACTCGAATGATTATTTACCATCCAATTTTTACAATAATTTTCTATAACTACATGAGTTAATTCTCTTTCAAGATACTAGTCAAAATTGTAAAATCATCACTTTCTTACATTTTACAATCACTTTCCTATGGAATTTGTTTTATTTGTATTATTTCGTTCCCGTTTGTCTTTAAACAAATTAACTTGGTTAATACTTGGGAAATTTGCATATTTCAATTAAGAAAATGGCTCGAATAACTGGGCCATGGCCGATTTTTAAACTGATGAGTAATTAGTTTGTTAATGATAGAGAAAATTAATGATATTTCTAATAGAGAAAAATCATGAGATGAATTGTTAATAAATCCGTTTCATATGCGAATAACAATTACTACAACGAGTTGTGGTGTAAAATTTGGTGTCAAGCATCTGTTATTATTTACATGATTCCGTAGATTGATTAGTAAGGAAGCATTTCAACGATGACCTGATTGGGGGAGGGGGGGAAGAAACACCCTCTTCACCTCTCCCTCCCTGAAAAAATAAAACTGAAACATTTCGAAACAAAGAAGATAAATCTAGCGACTTACTTATGTTAAGTTATAAATGTTTTTCTAATACCAAATGCAACAATTACCATATAGGAATATTACTGGAAAGTTCGCAGATGGGGAAACTTTATTTGGATAAAAATTGTCTTCTCTGTTATGATTCTATTTCGCTGTAGCAATCTTCTCCGATGCTAAAGAATTTTAATTAATAGAATAAATGAGCTTTTAACGAAACTATTTTGAAAAGAGTTTCTTTCTTTAAGGTTTTCAATTATTTCGTTGAATGTAATTCGATTACAGTGTTTACACAAATTCAAATGTAACTTTAGTAATTAATTTCCCTCAAATTATCAATGTGTTTTACTTACATCTAGGCTTAAAATATGGCTTTTTCTTTTCTTTTTTTTAAAAAAAAACCTTTGAAGTTATTTATTTTGTACATAAAATAAAGTAGGCATACAATACATTTTATATTATTTTTGAAAAAACATTTTAAATGAAATATATATGTATATATTTAGTTGTAAAATTAATCACCATTGATAAATCTGCTTTATATGTAAGACAATTATTTAAAATTTAATCATAAGCGTTCTTAATAGGGTTACAGCCTCCGTGTGGTTTCAAAATGCAATGCTAATCAATCAATCAGATAAACCCAAATTAATTTTTTAAACTATACATAAGAAATTTATTTTAATTAATATAAATATTTTAATTTCCCAATTTCCTTAATACATTTAATTTTTAAACATTGTTATTATTATTATTAAGAGAAATCTATACATATAAATAAAAATGAAGTGTCTGTAATTTGAAATTAACAGCTTTTTACTAAATGCATTTAAAAGTATATAAGGTACTTATATGAAGAAATCAATTTTTAAAATTTTTTGTCTGTCTGTCTGTTTGTTCCGGCTAATCTCTAAAACGGCTGGACCAATTTTGACGAAACTTTCACTGGCAGATAGCTAATGTTATAAGGAATAACTTAGGCTACTTTTATTGCAGAAAAAAAAATTTTCGCGAAAATAAAATTAAAACCAATGAAATGGTGAACAATATATGTTTCAAATAGGGATCATTTATTTCAATCGACAGTGTCAAAGGTCATACATCCTTCTCACCCCTTGCTTGTGGCTACGTTTCATCCAACTCAATCCTCACCCCATCGACAGTGTCAAAGGTCATGCGGG